>APFE030041261.1:0-15586 GCA_000404065.3 Pinus taeda
TCGGGGGCAGCGCCCCCGAAGCTAAAAACAGATGTAAATTTGCCTTGTAAAAGTATAGTAATTTCTAGTCAATCTGAGCCGTTAATTAGGCGGATGATCTGACGGTAGAACTTATGTTTAGTTTAGGGTTTTTTTCCCTAGAAGGCAACCCCTCTCTTTGTATGAGGGCATTGTATTTGAGGCGGCGAGATAGATGTGTATTCTGTGTGTGAGCGAGAAACAAAGAGGTGAGACTGTGAGAGAAAACAGAGGATATTACAGCGGCTTTGCTGTAGGTTGTGTCTCTTCATTTGCTGGATAATAGAAAGGAAGGACTGGCTGTTCGAGGTGGACGTAGCCCAAACTGGGTGAACCACGTATATCTGTGTCTCTCTTGTTTTGTGTGTTTTCTGTGTTTATATTTCTGCAATATTTTATGTGTTCCATTGCTCCGTAATATATATAATTTTCTAACATGCTTTCCCCACAATGTAAAGATCATCACTATCGATCAGTTGACGTATTACGATCCAAAAGCCCAGGTTTCACCACAAACCTTCATCTCATCTGTGGCTGACAATAAGACTATCCCATCTATTTCTCTAGGAGACTATAAATATTCCTCTTTACTTGGTTCTTACTATGCCCCCCCTCTTACTCCTTTTGATCCTAGCTCATCAAGTGTTTGCATTCTCCAAGCATTTCGGGCCACCTGCAAACGAGACACTATGCCTTCCCAACAGTATGCACCTTCCCAACCTACTGTGCCTGACTCAACCATGCCTAAAAATACAACTCTTCAAGGACAACCTGCTTTTGCTGGTATCTCTCCTAATATTTTTCCACTAGGTTTCGCTCCCCCAGCCCTTAACCATGCTAGATTTATTCCTCTAGGTCATTACCCTTTTAGTCAGATACTGTTCTTGTTTCCACCTCCCAAATTTTATTCTATGACTTTCATGGCTACATTGAGTCTACCTAATATCACCCTAGGGATCCCAGTCTCATACATTGATCCCCATGCAAACACTCCACCTCATAAGGTGAAACCTTACACCGCTTTGACCCCAGTCGAACCAGTTGTTCCTACCCCTGCCTTTGCTTCAGTTCTACAATAACCTCAACAGAAGCCTACCCCTTTTGTGAAAGCATCTGTGAGGGGTGAAATGCCCGAAAGTATGGATCTCAAGACAAGGCTCCCCCAGCAACTCAAGCTTCCCCTAAGCCCCCAAAGCCTCTTCCTCCTTGTCCTTTGTGTGATGTTGTCGGTCATGCCACCAATAACTATCTTGAACTCCCTCAGATTAAGGAGGTTGTCACTGATACCTTTCCTAATCCTAACATCCCCGAGGTCCAAGTAACCTTGCCTAAATCAGCTAAGAGAATCGGATAGTTACACACAAACCACCCTTATGCTTTGTGTGATATATGTGACCATTATTCCCATCACTGTCCCTGTATTGAAGATTTTCACAATACACTTCAAGTACTTCACGAAATAGAGGTTGCTTGTACTAAGTTCCCTTCTCCTTTACCTACGAAGAAAATAGAGGCCGCTTGTACTAAGTCCCCTTCTCCTTTACCTACGGAGGTTGGGCTACCCCTAATCTAGAATAATAGGTCTCCCGACCACCCATTGTGATCCCTCCCCTTGATGTTGAGATAATAGACAGTTCTACTCCCATTCTCTACCTATTATCATTCATGAGATCACTTTCTGAGAACTCCCTAGATATCTCCTCTCATGATTCTATTGAACCTTCTTCAACAAACACATTAGTCTCAACATCAGTAGATGTTCCCTCTACTAGTCATATGTCTCCAAGTTGGGATGATCCATATGTGACCCTCGTTTCTCATGAATATGTTTCTATTGGGGTTCATTGTGTCCAAGGATGGTATTACTCTTGATCCTTTAAAAGTTCAAGCCATCCTTGAACTCCCCCCCCCCCCCCCATACCCTCTGCTAGCTATAAAGCCTTCAAGGCAAGGCTAACTTCCTTTGTCGGTTCATCCCTGATTATGCCACAATGGCTCATGGGTTCCTTAGACTCCTTAGATCTACCATTCCATTTGTATGAGATGACCAAGCTCAATAGTCTTTCGATGCCCTAAAACATGCTCTAAATTATGACCCCTTGATTAGTCCACCAAACTTTGAAAGGGATTTCATCCTGTACATCTCTGAATCCACCTACTAGTTTGTTGGGGTCCTAATACAAGAAGATTCAGCAGGAATAGAACATGTCATCTATTATGTTGGTGAGAACCTCAACGAACCCCCTGTGTCCTATTCACACAAAGAAAATCTAGCACTCGCTGTCATGTTCTCCGTTTAAAAACTTTGCCATTACAACCTCACGCGTACCACTAAAGTAGTGACAAATGCCAACCCAATGGATTTCCTCCTAAGTCGATGGATCATTGGTGGGAAGCATGCTCGTTGGATTTTCATCCTTCAAGAATATGATCTTGAGTTTGTGACCCCCAAAAGTAAGAAAGGTTTGGCCCTTCATGAACTTATTTCTAAATTCCCCACCGGTGTGTCTCATCTACCAGTTAATGATGATCTCCTGGATGAACACTTGTTTGCTATAGCCTCTGATGACCCATGGTATGTTGACATCCTCACATATCTGCGAACCCAGAAATTTTCCCCCCATCTCAATCGTGATGCTCGATGATGAATTCGACATCAAGTTGCTAGCTACCTCCTCATTGGTGATGATCTCTATCATTGCAGTGTCGATATTATCCTTCATCATTGTCTCACCCATCCTGAAGCTGAGCAAGTCTTCAATGCATACCATGGTAGCGATTATGGTGTCCACCTCTTCAGAATGGCCACTGCCTAGAAAATTATGCATGCTAGGTACTGTTTTCCTTCTCTCTTCAGTGACTGCATTGCGGCAGTCAAACACTATCCCAATTGTCAGTTATATGCCCCTAAGGTGAGAGTTCCCCCTTTTCCCCTCCATCCAGTTGTCGTAGCTGATCCTTTATGTAAATGGGCTATTGACTTTATGGAGTGTTGACCCCCATCTACTAATAACCACAAGTATATTATCGTGGTTGTCGACTATTTCACAAAATGGGTTGAAGCCATGCCAACGTTCACTACTATTGCTGGTTCACTCCTTTCCATCTCATTTTTGGAGAGCAAGCAGTTTTACTAATAGAGTGTGAAATCCCTTCCCTTCACCCTTACCGTTGAATTCCTCCGAGACACCAAACCCTTAGAACAACGACTCATCATGCTTGAGTGCGTTTTTGAAGACCACCGTGTTACATTTCCAACCACTGAAGTAGGAAAGAAATGTACCAAAGCTCAGTATGACCACAAAGTCCACCCTCATACCTTCCATGAAGGTGATCTTGTTCTTGTGTATGACCAAGCTCATGAAGTCCTAGGACGTGGAAAGATTGAACTTTATGGCTAGGGCCTTATATCATCCATAAGTGTTTGTGAAAAGGGGCATACATATTAGAGGATCCAGAAGGCCAAATCCTTCCTAGTCATCAAAATGTGCTCTACCTCAAGAAATTTTACCCATAGCATTTCCCATCAAAATGCGTGCATATCTGTCTTTCTTCTTGCATTTAGGTAGCTTGCATCCCCCACTTTCTTACACTTTGTTTTCTTGCATCTTTCATATTGATCCATCATCCACACCTTATATTGGTTTTGCCAATGGTGTGAGTCGCTTGACCAGGAATCTTGCCTTGGAAACTTGGGCCATTTTTACCCTCATGCATTTTTTATTACACTCCAACGACATCTGCATTGGACCTACCATCAATTAGGCCAAACATGATGCAATGATAGGTTTGTTAGTTGATGCCCTTGATCATGGGATCCTTCACCTCCATGTTTGTCTAGATGCCTTGCTACTTTTCATATGATTGAATGGCATTTATCATGTGCATAATCCTATCTTATTTAGAAAATATCTACGAGTTAAGATTTTGATGCGTGAATTTGAATCCATTTCATTAAATCATGTACCTAGAGCCCAAAATCACTATGTAGATACCATTGCTAATAACAGTCTAATTTGGCATTTATCACATATAATCAAACATCCATAAAATAAATGGCGAACCACATTCATCACACAAAAGATGCATAATCATATATATATATATATGTGTGTGTGTGTGTGTGTGTGTGTGTGTGTGTGTGTGTGTGTGTGTGTGTATGTATGTATGTATGTATGTATCGTCATACAAGTGTTTTGAGTCCACTACTCTAAATATATTTGGCATGTCGCCTAGCATGTTATCAAAAAAAAAAAATAGTGACCCACATGTCCCTATGCCTAATCATTATCATCCAGAGATCCCCAATCCAAAGGATCCATCCCACCAACTTGTAGATCCCATACTGCCTGACCAGCCATCGCAAGGTGTTGCGTGATTCCTCGCCACTCCAGGGGAAGGCCTCTGCACTCATCTGTGTATCGATCCTCTAGATCATGCCAACTACACTCTTTCACCCTAGTCATTAGTATGTCGTATCTGTGTTGGAGGTCCTCCAGCAGATCCCTATCATCCAACCTCTTTTGTGATGAAGTACTACCCTAATCTGCATCCCCAGGTGCTGCAACTTGTCCTGTATATCCTGTAGGCATCACCAGTGCCATATCTACATTCCATAAAGTTTATAAATCAGTACCATATACACATATTTATTAAATGCTAAATGCACCAAATATATAGCAACTTTCACTTACCATCTGGGCCCCATGCTCATCCTAGTGGAAGTGGTAAGTCAGGATCCACCTGATAGTTCATGTTGTTGTATGACTTGTCATCTATGTATAGTGGCATCTAGTCCTAATGAGAAAAAATATCAGGTTGGAACACTTGTCCGACTCCCCCTCCACCTCCGCAGCTTAGTAGCCACCCCCAGCGGCACATTTTGGGCTCTTGTGGGGCCCCATTATAGATCTGAACATGAGGTCATATAGTGGGGATCTTCATAAAGAAGAGTGAGAATAAGACTGTCCCAAACAAATAGCTATCATTGGTCCCTCATCTGCATAATGTCAACTGTTGTTTTAACAATGACAACAACATCTGGGCCCACCCAAAACACTCTCCACCATCATTATTTGCCCTCCATTATTATGGTGGAAGGCATGGCTACCACAAATTTGTAGCACTACTGCAGATATATCTCGTGTTTCCAATCTCTTCATCATCAATTCAGATAGTCTTTCCCATCGCATGACTACCTTGTATATAATGACGCTCAACAAACTCCTCAATATTCCTCCCATGAGGTAGCATTGGATGTATATCCCCTACCACCCCCAAGGGGGGCAATCTGGTCAAAAAGTATATATCTTGGATCCCTTGCACTACAAATTCCTCCAGATCCGGATCCAAATATCTCACTATCCTCAATAGCAAGGGCTCACAAACCCTCATCAGTGGGTTCTCCAAGAACTTTAGCACACCACATCGTGCCTGTATCCCTCTCACTACTTGATTCCTCTGGATCTCAGTGCGGAGCGTATCAAACTCTCTTTCTCACCATGATATCTTTAACTCTGCCATACATGCAAAACACCACTTGTTATGCAACCAACTCACAAAATAGAATAAAAGATAAATAAACCACTTCAAAATCAGCCTCTTCTAGGGGGCAACCTCCTTTACATTACAAAAATGAACAATTCATGGATATACAAATGGAAACACCTCATTTCTATATATAGGAGTATAAGGGGTCACAATATAATCAAAGCTAACATAACAATAATAATATAAGGGAACAACAATAAAAATGTGGGCTTATATGGGGCACAATAATAACAATATGGGGACAATAGGGGCACAACAATAATAATAAGGGATACAATGACAATAGTAATGGGGGAATCACTAGTATTATAGGGACCTAACATGCCCCTATCCTTCAAAAAAGTGTTGTCCTCAATGCTTGAGTAGTTATGGATTCTTCTGTATAAAATTCTCATCCTCCCATGTGGAATCTTCAGCAGGTAATTTCTTCCACTTAATGAGATACTCCGGAATTGATCGATTCCCTAGCTGTCGAGTTCCTGTTTCTATCACTGCTTCAGGTTCCAATATGATTTTTCCTTCCTCATCAAGTTCTGGTAATATTGTTTGAACTGGGGGCTTTTCACCTATAACCTTCTTTAAGCATGAAACATGGAAAACTGGGTGCACTCAGGAAGCTCCAATTTGTATGCCATAGTACCAATCTTTTGCAACACCTTGTATGGACCATAATACTTTGTTGATAATTTATTATCCTTCTTAGCTTGCTTGAGGGACATTTGTTTATATGATTGTAGCTATAGAGAATACCCAACCACCTACATCAAAACTTCTTTCGCTGTGATGTTGATCTGCCTATTGTTTCATTCTATTTTTTCGCCAAAGTGAGGTTATCCTTTAAGAGTTGGAGAACTTGTTGTTGATGCTCGATGTGATCTTCCACAACTTGAACCTTAGAATTTTCTCTTAAATATGATGTGATGGATGGTGAATGATATCCATAAAGTGCCATAAATGGGGTAATTTTTGTTGCAGTATGGAAGGAAGTGTTATACCACCATTCATCCAGAGGCAACCATTTGGCCCATTGTGTCTATTTATCAGATACAAAACAACAAAGATATCCTTCCAAACATTTGTTTACTATCTCAGTTTTCCCATCATATTGAGGATGATAAGATGAGCTATGAGCTAAATGAGTACCAAGAAAATAATTTTGTCCAAAAATTTCCAATGAAAATGGGATCTCTGTCACTTACAATAATCTTTGGGGTTGCATGTAGCTTTTGAATTATTTCCATAAATGCAGTGGAAACTGTACTAGATTTAAATGGTGACATAATTCACAAAAGTGTACATACTTGGTAAGTCTATCAACTACCACCAGGATGACACTCTTTCCTTCGGACTTGGGTAAACCTATGATAAAATCCATCGAAACCTCCTCCCAATGTTGACTTAGAATGGATCAAGGTTGTAATAGCCCTGGGGTCTCAATTGTTTCAACTTTATTTTGTTGGCAAACTAAACATTCCACCACAAAATTTTGAATATTAGATTTAAGGCCATCCCAAAAAAATCCTTCTTAACCCTGTGGTAAGTTTTTAAAAATCCTCAGTGCCCTCCTAAGGGAGAGGTGTGCAATTCCATAAGAATATTTTGTTTGAGTTGGGAATTCTTACATAGGTATAAGTGATATTTGTACCATAATGAATCATTTTTCCAACTAAATGTATCATACGGAATGAGATCTTTTTGCAAGTTTTGAATGTGTTAACACCCAGTTTGTTCCCTATGACTCCCAAGGGAATACGGCCGGGGTAACCACTAACCAAGCTTTGGATTATAGGTCCTAGCCTACCTATAATCAGAGAGGGCTCTCTCTTTAAGTTTCAATTATGAGTTGTGAAGATTTTAGGCTAGTTAAGAGTTTTAGTTTTCTGTTTGAGACTTTGGTTGGTGAACTGTTGTTGTAAGAAGGGCATGAAATTGTGCAGAAGATGCTAATCCATTGGGCATATGGAGTCAGAAATGTGAGATAGTTCTGGTGCTTGTGATGGAGAAAGTTTTACTGCAGGGCTAGATGGCTATTCTTAATATAATTTTCCAATTAGTGAGTGAAACAATGGGAAGTGAAGTTACAGACAGTGTGATACCAAGTTGAACAACAATTTCTACTTAGTAGCATAAATGAATTACTAAATAGTGATTGTGAGATATTCAGGGCTTATTGGAGCAGTTAAGAATTCCAATTTAAACAGCTGAAGTTATAGAAAACATTTATAGTGAAGATAGATTGAGATCAAGGTGTCTCCATGGACAAATCCTGAGCTATTATTTTTCTTTCTTTCCTAGATTTAGAACAACATATGAGAGTCATGAGTTAAAACAAATAACAGAACATTAACAGAGATATAGAAACACTTATTATATTAAGCCATAACACTAGAATCCTGTAGCATTCAATGGTTCCAACACAGCATGCACCAGTAAGACTCAATTCCTGTAAAACTCCAAGCTTTATTTATATCATCCTTCTGAAGTTATAGCCGAATTCTCATTTCGTCACAAGAGAACAACAAAAATCAACCCCTTGAAAGTTTGTGCGAGGGGGAATATATACAATAGGTTTTACAAAATATCTGAATGTTGAGTCATTTGATAGATTAACTATGCTCACCAACTTTACAAAATAGCAGATAAGAAAGTTATTGCTACTCTAAATGTAAGATAAATGGTCTTTAATGCTGTCAAGACTCTTCTTGACCTTTGGAGGACACTGAGTCGGTTGAGCATTCTGCTTTAATGCTGAATGATGTGTCTTTATACTCTGTCATGCTGTAGCTTTCTCGGCCCTGTTATCTGTAGCTGTCATTGTTTCTTTTGGTGGCCGGGTCTTCCTGCT
Organism: Pinus taeda; assembly: GCA_000404065.3. Classification (NCBI taxonomy): domain Eukaryota; kingdom Viridiplantae; phylum Streptophyta; class Pinopsida; order Pinales; family Pinaceae; genus Pinus; species Pinus taeda. The sequence continues at coordinate 8,414 of APFE030041261.1, forward strand.
GAGTTGGCTCATTCCATCTATTCCAGTCATAGTGTATGCATCATACTTTCTGAATATGATGACTTATATATTTCGATGACAAAACTCTGATGAAACTTCCTGCTTATAATAATAACTGTATCATTGAGGTCCACCATTCCTGTGTAAGCAATTGATGCCTCAAAATTGCATCTAAGGTCTCATCTACCTCTGTGTATTTGTAGAAGTTCAGAGGCACTTCAAACAAATGGCTGATCTCATTCATAATAAAAAACAAATTCTCTATTCTATCATAGAGACTTTGCCCAGATGCTGGCCCTGTTACCTATGAGCTGCTTGATCCTTGACTGATCTGATTGGTGGCAAATGTGTTCACCCTTTTTGCATAAACCTCATGTGATAGAAGTTTCCCTGCACTGTTGAGCAAGCTAGGAAGACCTCTGCCCTGTAATGTTGCAAACTTGTCCATGAACTTGTTGACCTCTGTTTGCATGTCCTGGCTTCTCCTATCCAATTTTTGCACCAGGATTTTCAATGTGAGGACCCTCTTTATCAGCTGGATAGTTTCTGTTCTGTTGGAGATCCCAATTGCTGCCAGCTGAGGACCTGTCCGGTTATTAAGCACATTAATCATTCTGCTGGCTATCTCAGGCATACTACCTAGAGATGCCCTGGCTCTATGGACTTCCCTTTGTGCTTTGCCTATGAGCTCCATTTGCTCATGGATGGTCTCAATATATTGCCACTGATCCGTTATTGATTGGCCAATGTGGGTCCCCAAAACTGTCCTGATCTCAGCCACCACTTTGTCAAGGGTGAGCTCTTTCTCCAGCTCCTTTATCTTTTCTTTGAGAGCTTTTATTTCTCTCCCTTTCTCAGCCACATTCTGCTTGGATTTGTCATATTTCTCATTCAGCTTAGCCAAATTCTCCTTGGCTCCATTCAGTTATGTCATCTGGGCTTCGAGGGACTGGATCTCACTCATCAATTTCTGCATATCAAGGCTCGGAGCTTGCTCTCAAGTTGGTGCTGGTGCTGATGTTGATGTCGATGGCGCTGCTTGCTCTGTAGGAGGAGTAGTATTCTTTGGGGGCTCCTCAAGGTTTATAACCTCTGGAGGCGGCTAAGAAGTCTGGCCTCCCTCTTTCTGTTGTAGGGCTGCCTGCAGTGCAGCCTCTGTGTCCTCCAGCTTCCCTTCTGTCTGCAGTAGCTGTTTGTGCAGTGCTACCAGCAATGTAGCTACCTCTTGGTCTTGTCTTTGTTAAGCAACCTCTTCTGTTTGGGGGTGAATGGTTGCTGGGAGTTTCACCTTCTTTCTTAGGGCTACAAGGTATGCATCTCTTATCTTCAGCAGTGATTGTATGGCTTTTGGATCCTTGGGGTCATGCCCAAGCTCTATAATTATATCCTCCAAAGACTTGATCCTGTTGTCTTTGGCCTGAGAGGATGCTTTCTCCAACTCAAGTTGGGAAGCTGTATTATTTAGGTTGTTTTCCAACCTATTAGCCAACATTGTTTTGTCTGCCAATGTTGCATAGACCATCTCACCCGTTTGCTTGTGAATTTCTATTTGATCCATAGGGTGGATGTCTTTGGCAAGAACCTCAAGGTTGGTTCTTATATAGTCTGCAGCTGACTGTGGCTGCAGCATGGTGGGCATGAAATGACTCATGGTCATTTTCCCTTCTGTGATGTCATAGGATGACATAAGCCTTTGTTGATTGGTAGGGGCCATCTTCAACAACTGGTTGTAAATTTGGAGCCTGAGTGGCTCATTTCTCCTCTTGATATCAATAAATTGTTGCTTGATGTCTGCCTCTACTCTCCTTTGATGACTTGAGGAGCTGACCTCTCCTCCAAGGGTTCTCTCTTGTTCCTGCTGAAAGGAACTGGCAGATGCCTCCATACTTGGTGGGCCCATTCCCAATGATTGCCCCATAGGCATTTCTTCCTCAGAGAGGGGATTTAATCTCTGTCTTTTCTCCCCTTGATTTGTGGACATGGTGAGGGGAGTCTCCTGCTTTCTATCCCTCTTCTTTCCCTTTTCCTCCTTTTGTGGAGTTTGAAGCACTGAGGCCTCCACTGTCTTTTCTTGCCCAGAAGGCATATTCTCTTGAGCCTGTTGCTGAGTAGGTGTTGGGGATTCAGCCATTTGTTCTTGCTGTATAGGCTGCCCCTCTTCTTGATGTTCTTCTTGCTGCTCAACCTCCTTTTCTGCCTGCTGTTCTGTTTGCTGCTCTGTTTGCTTCTCTGTCTGCTGCTCTGTCCTAGGAGGTGGCTGTTCCTGCTCCACCTGCTTGCCTTTATCCTTGTTTGTTTCCTATTGGGCAATTCCGTCTGCTTGTTGCTGGGCTGTGGAAGATGAGGCAGCTGCTCCAATTTGCCTTTGATAGGAGGAAGAAACCTGTCCACAAGTTTCCAAGTCAGCCTCCTTTTCAAGATTCCTCACTTCTCTTTGAAGCATTTGCTCTCTACCAATTGGCTCTTCTAAGGTGCCCTCTTTCCAGCTTAAAGCATTGGCATACTGCTCAATATGAGGAAGTTTCACGTGAACGTAGCTACCCAATTTGTATTTTATCCTTCTAAGGGAAACGAAGTGATTAGGGTCATAAGGCACCCATTTGAAGATGGTTTGTAGCCTGAGGGTCTCTAGGATCAGGTCAGCTTCCTTCCATCCTTCCTCCCTTTTATTGTACAGAAAAGGGCCTAGTTGATTTCTCACCTTAAGTTGCACCTTCTTGTTTTTACTTTGGAAATGGACGAAGTCTGCATTTCCAAACTGCCTAAAGTACTCTAGAGCAAAGAGTCTCATAGGGACATATCTTGGCAGCCTATAAGGACTCAACTTACAGCCATATATTCTGATCACTGTGTGGTGTTGGTAAAAGTACCAATCACCAATGCTGTAGGCCTTTGAGAGGTGAAGAATTCTTTGCATCTCCTCTGTCAATCTGGGAGGAGGGACACCCAATAACAAGGTCATAGCTTGATGGATGAAAAATTCAATGAATTCACAGTAGGTGTAAGGTGAATAAGCTAAATGATGGCAGATTGAAGACCAAAACACTACAGACCTTGGGCTTCCTTGGGCATTTAGCTTCTTGAGAGGGACAAGGAAGGCATTAGGCTGATAGAATAAGAATAAATGATAGATGTACCTAGTGTACTTAAACACTTTTTCCCTTTCTAGATTCATCAATTGTTCATGAATCTTATTGGCAATGTATGTGGCAAAATCATAATGCGCAGCAGGAGGCATTCCAGGGGAGAAAATGGACAGTATGGCCATAATGGTTTCATCAACATCCTCATATGTCCCATAACCCAGGACGTAACTGATCAAATCTACCAGCATTTTGCCCAGCTCATTAAGATATTGATATGCTATAGGAAGGGCAGTGCTCATAGTTTGATATTGTGGTTGAATAAACAACTGATTAATCCTGGCAATCTGATCACTAGACAGCTTGCCCCCTTTCGTTATCAAGTCCTAGATGGAGAGAGGAGTTAGGGGCTTTGCAGTGTGAAAGTGCAGCATTTCATTGATGGCCTCAGGGGTGATATGGAACAATACTGAGCCTGAGGGGCTGAGAACGGCTCTCTGACAGGGGTCATAGCTAGAACGGCTTTGATTTATCAAGTCTGGGAGGACATTGACTTGAGGAAGGTTGTAAATGGGTATGTTGGAGTCCCAAATTCCTAAGGTATCAGCCCCACTGAGATATTGGGCCTTTAACTCATTCAACAGGTGAATATTGAATTTGGCGGTCATGGAAGTGCAGTCTAGCATCTGGTAATCTCTATCACCCAGGGCTTTCCACTCTAGCTCTCTATGTGGGGCATTCAGAGGCTGAACATTCAGGGCTATTGGTGTTTCCATGGCTGGGTAGTATTTGTGAGTTTGTAGTGGAACTGGTTTCAGTGGGTGGGAGAGCACAGAGGGCTAATTTTGCAGAAGTAAAGCCAACTGTAAAGGTAAATGAGGCAACTGTGGTGCCAAATGGTGTAGAATGCTCAAAGGGAGTTAGTTGAGGGATTGCAGGGACTGGCAACACTGTTTTCCTGGTGAATTATTCCTTTCAGGTTTTCAATCCACGAATGCGCAGACAGAGTGTGAATTTAGGAAAAGGTGACTGTATATGGGTTTAGCAGGTGAAATTCGACCCTACCACTGTAGAGGAATGATGATTTACCGGGAATTTACTGGTAAATTGGTTGCATTACTCTTGTTAATTGAGTGTTGTAGAATTATGGACAGAAGTAAGCTCTGAGGGGATTCTTTGGGAAAATACCTGGTGAATTGCTGGCAATGGTCGCAAATGCAGGCAGGTGGGAGGCGACAGCGTCCTTCAGATTGATTTTTTTGTAGGTTGGTGATAGGTGGTCGTAAATTACATGCAGAGGTGAGCAATAGTTCAATTTGCAAAAGTGAGAAAAAACGCGAAAACTGGCTAAAATATGGACTTTTTTGGGTATTGGCGCTCTTTTTGGATGACATCAGCATGACGTCATCAGGTGGGGTCAGGGTCAGGTGACGTGGTAGTCTGTGAGTGGTCCACGGGGATTGCACAGGTGGCGGACACATAGGAGCGCTGGCGGTCGGGGGTGCTGACAGGGCACCGAGTGGAAGTGACATGGACGGGCGTAGCACTGGCATGGGCAGGCGGTATTGTAGAGTGGTAAGTGGGTTTTCTCGGACCGCCCTCTATACGGTCGTGGTATTGTCAGAGGGCGACCCGAGAAAATCTGGGGGTGACGCGTGGCAGAGGCCTGACGTCACCCTCTGACAGTTTCTCGGATGGTATCTTTCGGTCATGGAGGCTTGTCCGATATGCATGTGGACCGTCGGATGGGAAAGCCCAGATCCAACGGTCGACGGGTTGATAAGCCGCAAGTACGATAAGGGAGGCGGGGCAGCATAAAATATTATTATTTTGGAAATGCGAGCCTGGCGGAAACATTAGAAAAAGTGGGTTTTTGGGTTGTTTTGCAGAGTTACGGGTTAAATGGATTTTTGCAAAGGTTAACTTACAAAATGGGTTTTTGGCTAATTAATCCGAGCAAATCCTGGATTAATCCCATGATTAATTTTTGGTGCTCTTTGGGTCACGCTCAAATGTTTTTAGCGCCTGGAGACATTGAAAATCATACATAGAGCTTATAATGCTCGGGGAAGGGGATACTTAGATTTTTTGGGTTTTTTGCCAAGTTTTACATAGTAATAGGGGAATAGGGGTTATAGGGAGTTAAATAGTGATAGGTTAGTAGTTAATATGAGTGAAAGAGGTGGATGGGGGGGGTGGAATACTAAGTTTTGTTTATATGAAATCAACTTAGTTTTTAGGAAGTAGATCAAAATGAAAAGAATATTTGCACAAGAAATGTAGAGACTAGAACCAACAAAAGACTTTGACTTTCTTTGTGAACATGGGTGGCATAGGGATGTTAGTCATGAATGTGAGAGGGGGTGATCTGGAAGTTAGACATGCTTCATTAAGTTTCTGTAAGACTGCTGCAAATAGGCCATTCGTACTGGCACCATGTTTTTACCTTTGCTTTAAGCCAGTGAAATGCCATGAACCATGATTTTTGCAACCCCCTCTGCCTACCCACTCTATTGCCTAACATTTTTTGTTACTCCAAGGAAGGTGCACTTAGATTTGCAAACCCTTTTGTGCCCCTTTTTTTTTTCCTTTGGCTTTCTTTTGATTTTGTATCTAAAGCTACCCTTATTGCTTCCAAGGCCCCAGATTAAACAGTTGGGAACCTTCTTTCTCTACCTATCTACTTTACCTGTCAAGATTGAGTTGTTTGGACAAGTTTCTTTCTCTAATCTACAACAAAAATTGAAACATGGCATGACCCAGTTTAGGCTGTTGGATCACCCATTCTGAAGTAGGGCAGCATCAACCAAATGTAGGTATACTTTCTCTAAAAATATGAGATCTTTGTATCATCAAAGTAGATCATATTGGCACTTCCCCCGCCAATCATGAAAAATGAAACCTATTGGTATAGGTAGCTAACAGTGGCTCCACTTGGGGATGGTTTTTCTTTTGAAAGACCAAGAACAGCAGGTCAGAGTGCCTTGGCCCTTAACTGCTCCTACCAAAACTTGAAAACTTTCTCTTTGTACTTCAAAACTGGAGGCTGTCACCTCTGTGGAACTTCTGGAATATAAAGCTTTTTTCTGCTTATTTACAGCAACCTTTTTGAACTGAACTATTTGTATGCTAAAAGAAGATATATACAAATGATTATGTATAGGAGAAAAGACCCTGCTATATGCATGGAAAATAGTCAAAATAATGCTTCAACATCCTGCCATTGACAGGACCTTCATTTAAGTCAGTTTCATCTAGATTTTTTAGGAAGTAGGTGTTGTTTCCTTGCACTGCTTGGATAATAAATGGTCCTCTCCAAAGAGAATCAAATTTTCCATGTTTTCCTTTATCTTCCCTTCTTGAATCCCACTTGAGGACTTTGTCACCTACGCTGAAATCTTCAACCTTAGTCCTTCTATCAAAAGCTTTCTTTAACTTTTCTTGGAGAACTTGTACTATGCTATAAACTTGGTCTCTGGTTTGCTGCAAACATATTATTTGATTGATCCTTCTTTGCATGTCATTAGGCTTAGCTTGACTTTCTTGAAGAAGTTTCATAACAGGAACCCCTAATGATGAAGGAAATTTGGCTTCTAATCCATAAACTAACTCATATGGGCTGACCCCAATGGATCTCTTGGTTGTTAGTCTATCTGCCCATAAGGCATTCACAAGTTTCTTATGCCAATTCTTCTTATTTTCTTCCAACACCTTCTTGATGATGTTTATCAAGCTTTTATTTGATGATTTAGCTAGGCCATTTCCTTGAGGGTAATATGCGGTGGAATGGCCCAAAGTAATATGAAATTTGTGGCAGAAATTCACCATTTTCTTGGATCTAAAAGCAATAGCGTTGTCTGTTATTATCTTGTTGGGGCAACCAAATCTAGACAATATGTTGTTCTCCAAAAATTGAATGATTACTGAATCATTTGCCTGTCTACATGGGATGGCCTCAATCCATTTCGTGAAGTAGTCTGTGGCTGTGAGGATCCATCTATGTTGGCCTGAGGATGAGGGATGAATTTCCCCAATGAAATCCAAGCCCCATTGCTGTAAAGGTCTCTCTGTTGCAATAGGCCTCAAAGGG
>APFE030041274.1:0-13519 GCA_000404065.3 Pinus taeda
CTCCTTGTCACCTTGTTGTTTTACCTTGAGAAGCTCCAGCTCCATGAGGACCTACTTGTCACTCAACTGCTTGTTCTCTTTTTCCAAATATGTGATGATATACTTGGTTCTCTCCAAATTGTCCATCAATTCTTGGACTTGAGCCTCCTTTTCCTGTATGATGATATCCTTTATTGTTTCTTCATCCTGAGCCTCTAAGTCAACTGTTTCCATGCAATGATGAGTATAATGTTGCTCTGGCTCATCATGCTCTGTCAAATCAAAGTCTCTCTCTTCCTCCTCATCATCAAAACTTTCCTTTGGCATCTTTTCCTTCCCTTTGTGCAATTGTTGCACCTGTACCTGATGTGTTGATGAAGAAGGATAAGTCCCTTCCACATCCTGTGGAGCTAGCATTTGCCTATGAGTTGATGAAGAAGGAAAGGTCCCTTCCACATCAGGTGGAGAAAACACTTGCCTATCAGTTGCAAACAATCTTCTTGTGCCCCTCTTATATGTCATGTAGGTCCTGGGCACTCTAGTAGCTCTAGTCTCTTTGGCCTTCTCATCTGTCTTCACCTGAACACTACTAGAAGGTCCTTCTGATTCTTGAGACATTGGTGGAGGAATTTGAGGACCCTTGAAGATGTCATGAGCAATAAATGTCTCCCAAGAGATGTTGAGGAGACTAAGATGATGAAGCACAATCATCTTGATCAGGGAATAATGATAAAGACTACTCATCTGCTGAGGGTATGGCTTTTCCTGTACAAAGTGGTCCATTTTCTCAATATTCCTGAACAAGAAATAAGGGAGGTTTAACATCCTCACCCTGGTAAAATGCATGAGAATCTTGATGTGATAGGTGTACAGTTTGGAAAATTTGCCCTCACAAGTGAAATATTTCATGATGATTTTCATCATGGGGACATACTTGTCTTCAAGAAATCTGAAAGGAAAAAGTCTTTTCACCTCATTTCTATACCTGGGTTTGATATAAGACTCACAATAGTGTTCATCCAGGTGCTGTGCCTTGTACCACTTCTCCCCTACATTCAGAATCTTGGTTGCATCCGGAATAATGGAAGGTGAAACTGTAAATGTCACCCTAACAAGAGTCACCTTGTTGTCCTGAAGATGGGCTACAAAAGGTTTGGTGAGATTAGGGTGGTTTTGAACTCTCTCTACCTACTCATAGAACTCATAGCTCCCCAACTGAGAGGCCTACAATTCTCCGAGGTTTGATGGCTTATCCTTCATAATTCTACCTCCCTTGTGTGGTTTTCTCTGATGTCGAGGTTTATTTGTTGAACTGTCACTGCCGGTGTTTTCCTCTTCCTCATAGTCTCTACCTTCTCTGTCCATGTTTGCAAAGTTTGAGGTTGTGCACTCCTAGAAAAGGGATGAAGGGAATGAGTAAGAGTGATTTAGGAGTGGGGGAATGGGAAATGACCTTGCGAGGTATTTTGGTGGGCTAGAAAATGAAGGGGAGGGTATGAATCAAGAAAATGGGGGAGAGGGGTTTAGATCCTTTTTTGAAACATAACTTGTGAGGTTTAGTGCGACTTTTTTGGATTTTCTCGTGCTAGAATCTTGTGGAGACATTTGTGATGAAATCTTGATTTGTGTTATTTAAACTGTTTTTTTCACAGTATATATGGATTTAGCACCCTAAAAAACCCCTGGGGAACTTTTATTGTGTAGGGGTTACCCATCAAACTTGTGATTTCAGTGAATTCTTGCCAGATTTCAGAGAAATTATATTGTAATAATCCACTGGAAAAGCCTCCAAAAAGCCGCACTAAAGACATCTTGAAACTAAAGGAGTTTCCTTTAGTGCAACTTTTTGGAGTTTTCAGCGCTGAAATCCGGTGGAAAATTTTGTGGTGAAATCTTGATTTGTGTTATTTAAACTAGTTTTTTGATTTTAATATTATAAATAATTTTTTATTTGATAAATCTAGTTAATATAAAAAAACCAACATTTTAAAAAATAATAATAAAGTGGGTAAATAAATTTTAAAAATGTTTTTATAATAGTTAACAATAAAAACCCTATATTACATAACTTTACGTTAAATTTTAAATCTAAATTTTTATTACAAATTAGTATTCCTTAAATTTAAAATTAAAATTTTAAAATATATATAATATGTTTTAATTATATAAATAATTTAGCTTTATTTCATTTTAAAGATTAATAAATAAAAAATTGGTCAAAGTAAATGACGATGACCACAATCAATATTATTGGGTAGAGAGGCACATTCTACAACTCAGTATGAGGCGATGGGTAAGTATGTCACGTATCCAATATTAATAAAAAAATTAATGTCTACCGAAACAAATGAAAGTAATCATGGTGATAAAAACTAGGGATTTGATCTCTCTCGAGAGTTAGATGGATCTAAGCTGGTATAATTTGGTCAACTGTGTTCTGTGGTCAAAGGTCACTAGTTCCTAACTCCAATAGTGAAAACCCAACAATACTAAGGGCTATTGTGAGCAAGATGATGCTATTAGTGGGTGATTTTGATGACTTAGGGCTAAAGACAACTCCTTCATATATTAGTTAGACAAAGTATTTTCCATAATTTCAAAATTGCTAAAAATACTAAAAAAAAACCATTTAATCTATTTCATAATTTCGAAAATGACTAGAATCTTGTGGAAAAATTCGTGTTGAAATCTTGATTTGTGTTATCTAAACTAGTTTTTTTACTATATATGTTTTTCTACTATATCTATGGATTTATCACTCTGAAAAACCCCTAGGGCACTTCTACTATGCAGGGTTTACAAATTAAGTTGTGATTTCAATGAATTTGTGCTGGATTTTAGAGAAATTAGACTGAAATAATCCACCGGAAAAGATTCCAAAAAGTCGCACTAAACACAACTGGAAGCTAAAGGTGTTGTCTTTAGGGAGTGTTTTTGTCTTTATTCTCAAATTTAATATTAAATATATATTACATTAATATTTGAAAGAAATTATAATTTTCTCGAAAGGAAAATGTAAAAAGAAAAATGTAAATGGCAAAAAATTTAAATTGATATTTAATATTATAAATAATTTTTTATTTGATCAGTTTAATTAAATATAAAAAACCAATATTTTTAAAAATAATAATAAAGTTGAGTAAAAAATATTTAAAATGTTTTCATAACATTAAAACAAATAAAAATGCTCATATTATACAACTTTAACATTAAATTTAAAATCAAAAATATTTATAGAAAATTAGTATTCTAATTTAAAATAAAAAAATTTAAAATCTATATAACTATAGTTTTAAAATTATATTGCAAATAATTTAGCTTTATTTTCTTTTAAGTTTTAATAAATAAAAAATTGGTCAAAGTAAATGACGATGACCACCATCAATATTAATGGGTAGAGAGGCACATTGTACAACTCAGTATGAGGGGATCTGTATTTCACGTCTCCAATAAAATATTAATAAAAAAATTAATGTCTACCGGAAAAAATGAAAATAATCGTGGTGATAAAAACTACAATACAATTCAATAGAAAGAATCAATATTATTGGGTAGAGAGGCACATTCTACAACTCACTATGAGGGGATGGTTAAGTATGTCACGTCTCCAATAAAATATTATTAAAAAACCATGGTGATAAAAACTACAATACAATTCAATAGAAAAAATCAAAATTCCTACTCCAAAATCTTTTAATATATATTTTAATTAAATTATTTGTAAAATAAATCTTTGAAAGGAAAACCATATCTTATGGATATACTAAAATCTTTCAAGGCATAAATATTTCACATATAAAAGTTGTAATATTTGAAAAATATAAATTTATATAGTTTTATTATAAATTTTGTTATGGTGCCATGTAAAAAACATCATTAAATTTAATATTACTATTATATTAATATTGTTAGACCTAGCGATTAGATCCCGCTAGGCCCATGATAGATCAGAGTTTAGATAGATCTAAGATGGTATAATTTGGTAAGCGGTGTTTTGTGAAGGTATTTTGTGTTGAAAAGGTCACGAGATAGTAACTCCGCTATCAAAAAACCAATAATGTTTAAGGCTAGTGTTTGAGCAAGCCAACCAACGTATGATTTTGACTACTTAAATGCCCTTGGGTTTCCCGTACCAAAAAGACAAAAAGCTGTCATATAATTTCCAATTAATTTCACATATTCAAAACAATAGCCAGTCTAACCATAGATGAAATGGGTCTTTGACCTAGAGATTGTAACTTCTTGTTCTTTAAAATATATTTTTGAATGCATAATCGGTTTCATTACCTTTATTAGTTAAACAAAGCCTTTTACATAATTTCAAATTCCTAAAAATACTATATATAAAAGACCATTTAATCTATTTGATAATTCCGAAAATGACCATTTCACCTATTGGTTAAACAAAATGGTTTCCACTATCTCGAAATTCCAAAAACAAGATATAAAACAAGGGTTGGTTAACCCTAGTTACAACGCATAGTAAAAAGTGTATATTGTGGAGTCCGATAATGAAAATCCAATAATGCAGGGTTTACAAATTAAGTTGTGATTTCAATGAATTTGGTAAGCGGTGTTTTGTTATGGTATTTTGTGGTTAAATGTTTTTATAATAGTTAAACAAATAAAAACCCTATATCACATAACTTTACATTAAATTTTTAAATCTAATATTTATTACAAAATTAGATTCTTAAATTTTAAAATTTAAATTTAAAATATATATAAATATAGTTTTAATTATATTTCGAATAATTTAGCTTTATTTTCTTTTAAAGATTAATAAATAAAAAATTGGTCAAAGTAAATGACGATGACAACCATCAATATTATTGGGTAGAGAGGCACATTCTACAACTCAGTATGAGGGGATGGGTAAGTATGTCACGTATCCAATATGAATAAAAAAATTAATGTCTACCAATATTAATAAAAAAATTAATGTCTACCGAAAAAGATGAAAGTAATCATGGTGATAAAAACTAGGGATTTGATCTCTCTCTAGAGTTAGATGGATCTAAGCTGGTATAATCTGGTCAAGTGTGTTCTGTTAAGGTATTATGTGGTCAAAGGTCACTAGTTCCTAACTCCAATAGTGAAAACCCAACAATACTAAGGGCTATTGTGAGCAAGATGATGCTATTAGTGGGTGATTTTGACGACTTAGGGCTAAAGACAACTCCTTCATATATTAGTTAGACAAAATATTTTCCATAATTTCAAAATTGCTAAAAATACTAAAAAAAAAACTATTTAATCTATTTCATAATTTCGAAAATGACCAGAATCTTGTGGAAAAATTCGTGTTGAAATCTTGATTTGTGTTATCTAAAGTAGTTTTTTTACTATATATGTTTTTTTACTATATATATGGATTTATCCTCGTGAAAAACCCTAGGGCACTTCTACTATGCAGGGTTTACAAATTAAGTTGTGATTTCAATGAATTTGTGTTGGATTTTAGAGAAATTAGAAATAGTCCACAGTAAAAGCTTCCAAAAAGTAGCACTAAACACAACTGGAAGCTAAAGGTGTTTTCTTTAGGGAGACTTTTTGTAGTTTTTGTCTTTATTCTCAAATTTAATATTAAATATATATCACATTAATATTTGAACAGAAATTATAATTTTGTCGAAAACAAAAAAATGTAAAAAGAAAAATGTATGGCAGAAATTATTGATTTTAATATTATAAATAAATTTTATTTGATAAATAAATTAATATAAAAACCAATATTTTTAAGATAATAATAAAGTTGAGTAAATATAATATTTAAAGGTTTCATAACATTAAAACAAATAAAAACGCTATATTATATAACTTTACATTAAATTTTAAAATCAAAAATATTATTAGAAAATAGTATCCTAATTTTTAAAAATTAATTTAAAATATATATAAATATAGTTAAATATATTTCAAATAAATTAGCTTTAGTTTCTTTAAGTTTAATAAATAAAAATTTGGTCAAAGTAAATGACTATGACCACCATCATATATGGGTAGAGAGCCACATTGTACAACTGAGTATGAGGGGATAGGTATGTCAAGTCTCCAATAAAATATTAATAAAAAAATTAATGTCTACGGAAAAAATGAAAATAATCATGGTGATAAAAACTACAATACAATTCAATAGAAAGAATCAATATTATTGGGTAGAGAGGCACATTCTACAACTCACTATGAGGGGATGGTTAAGTATATTATTAAAAAAATTTATTGTCTACCGAAAAAATGAAAATAACCATGGTGATAAAAACTACAATACAATTCAATGGAAAGAATCAAAATTCCTACTCCAAAATCTTTTAATAGCTATTTTAATTAAATTATTTGTAAAATAAATCTTTGAAAGGAAAACCATATCTTATAGATATACTAAAATATTTAAAGGCATAAACATTTCCATATAAAAGTTGTAATATTTGAAAATATAAATTTGATATAGTTTTATTATAAATTTTGTTATGGTGCCGTGTAAAAAACATCATTAAATTTAATATTACTATTATATTAATATTGTTAGACCTAGGGATTAGATCCAGCTAGGCCCATGATAGATAACAGTTTAGATAGATCTAAGATGGTATAATTTGGTAAGCCGTGTTTTGTTAAGGTATTTTGGGTTGAAAAGGTCACGAGATAGTAACTCCGTTATCAAAAAATCAATAATGTTAAAGGCTAGTGTGTGAGCAAGCCCATGCAACCAACTCGTGATTTTGACCACTTAAATGCCCTTGGGTTTCCCGTACCAAAAAAACAAAAAACTGTCATATAATTTCCAATTAATTTCACATATTCAAAGCAAAAGCCAGTCTAACCATAAATGAAATGGGTCTTTGACCTAGAGATTGTAACTTCTTGTTCTTGAAAATATATTTTTGAATGCATAATTGGTTTCATTACCTTTATTAGTTAAACAAAGCCTTTCACATAATTTCAAATTCCTAAAAATACTATATATAAAAAACCATTTAATCTATTCCATAATTCAGAAAATGACCATTTCACCTATTGGTTAAACAAAAGGGTTTCCACTATCTCGAAATTCCAAAAACAAGATATAAAACAAGGGTTAACCCTAGTTACAACCGAGTAGTAAAAAGTGTATATGGTGGAGTCCGATAATAAAAAGAGGTGGTGTTCTTCTCTCCTGTTGAGAAAATTTGTAATGAATAGTAGTTATTGACTTAGTGATCGCATAGCAGACTCGTGACTTTGTTTCCTTGAATCTGGTGAGCTTCGGCGCTTGGCTTCCTCACAATTCTGTAAGCTTCTTGCATTAATTCAAATTTCTAAGAGTTTCCCTAGTTTTTCAGTATGGATAGGTAGGATTTTACTCCATTATATCATGCATAAAATCCCTATATGGAAGAAATTATAAGTGATTTATGGTTTTTTCTTTTGGCCTTCACAGCCGCCTTCCGATCAAGCTTTTTGAAGGTACAGCAGTAGTAACTATATTCGAATATGAAGCCGCTAAGACAAGCGTGAGTTATTTTATCTCCCTCATTATGTTAGTCTGATGTGAAGGACTGATTTTGTGTTTTCTTTACAGTGAATTGATTTTAATGACTTTCAGTTGGAATTTTGAATTTGAGCTATGGCTTGATGTTAAAATTATATGATTTATTTTGTAGAATATTGAGATTTAGAAACGAGTTTTTACATATTTTTTTTAATTTTCTAGATCTTTAGATCCAGTTATTGTGATTTACTTTTTATTATCATTAAATAAACCTTAGTAATTTAAAAAATTATGTGATAGCAAATCTCTGAATAACTCTATACTCAAAAGCTTCTATTCAGTTAGATCTTTGAATAATTTTACTTACCAAACTTTTTATTCAGTTCAAAACGCTTTAGTAATTTAAAATATTTTGTGAAAAGAAATCTCTAAGTAACTTTAGACACAAAAGCCTCTCTATTCAGTTGGATCTCTGAATAACTTTATTCACAAAACCCTTCATGAAAGTTATTCAATTGGTTAAGTGAATGTGATGTTGCACAACCTTTAATGTAAACGAATAAAGGGCATGCAATAGTATCTTAATTAAGCGCATGCAACAGTAAGATGGCGGAAGATTCCCAGCGGCGGATTGCTCCAGTACCGACAATGTAGCATGCTGCATTTAACGGGGAATACTGTGGATGGGCAGTTAAATCGGATTGAAGAATATTTTATCAGCCTTGCGGATGCCAAGTTAAATCGGATGTTGGATTTTGCATCCCTTTTATCATCGTTGTTAATGCAATGCAATAAGTGGGATTTCTATGCTTTTGAGGCCATGCATTTCTTAACCATCCATTGCATTTTTTTTTATGTTCGGTAATTTACCCTAAATAATTTTATGTAGTTCTGCATGTGGTTTCTTGATATTGAATTTTTGCCAGTCATATTTGCTGATATTTTTGTTGCTGCTGGAACTTCAGAATCACTGTGATAGCGTGATGGTATTTTTTTTTAGTTTTTATAGATCATTTATTGTTATATTTGCTGACATTTTTGTTGCTACTGGAACTTCTGAATCACTGAGATGACCTGATGTTTTTTTTGTTTTCATAAATCATTTGTTTTTTCTGTTTTTTGTTTTTCATAAATCATTTATTATTATATTTGCTGACATTTTTGTTGCTACTGGAACTTCAGAATCACTGAAATGGCCTGATGGTTTTCTTTTAATAGTTTTCATAGATTATTTATTGTTATCTAGACATCTATTATCTTTATAACCTTCTTCTTTCTTAAATTTTTTAAGGATATCCTGGAATAACCATTCCATAACCATTCCATAGGGTACACTTTTGTTCATATGGACTTCTTAATGAATAACCATTCCACATGGTATACTGTTGTTCCCAGTATGTTTGTCTGTCTGATGAAATAGTGGCTTCTGTTTTATATGATGCATCTTATGCATTTTTCTAACCAGTTCTGTTCCTTCGCATGGGGTTTCTTAAGATTGAATTTTATAGTTTCATAGATCATTTATTGTTATTTAGAGATCTATTTTTTTTTAACATTTTCTTTCTTTCCTAATAACCATTCCATATCGTATATTATTGTTCATACAAAAATATTTTTCTTTCTTTCCTAACAACCATTCCATATGTTATATTCTTGTTCATATGGACTTCTTAAAGCTTTTGGAATTCATGGTTTCAAAGGGACAGATTTCCAGTATTTCAGATATCTCTTCAGATATCTGAAATATGATGCTGTTTGTCTTTCTAGCCAGTGAAGTTCATTCTTAATTAGTCCTTCTAAGTGTATTTGTTTACAACTTTATACAAAGGGATGATGGGTAACTTGCTTATGTTCTGACATTTTTGTTGCTTCTGAATAATCTAATACAGCTCTAGAGTGAGTGGTGCTGTCGCATATCTCAAGGAAGTAAAAGAGATTTTCAAGGATAATAAAGAGAAATATGATGACTTCATTGAGGTCATGAAAGCTTTCAAATCCCGAAGGTCTGTACTTTTATATACAGATTGGCATTATCAAACAATACCTGTTATTTTCTTTGGTCTCCATTAACTACAAATTTTAATATTGATGACAATTTTTCTGGCAACTCTGCAGACTTGATACGGTTGATGTTGTAGCTCGAGTAAAAAATTTATTTGAAGGCCATTATTCTCTTATTTTGGGTTTTAATATCTTTCTTCCTAAAGGTTATGAAATTATATTTCTTTCCGGGCAAAAACAGGTTGACTATCGCCAAGCAACCAGATATATTAAGAAGATCAAGGTAATGCAGATGAGCAATTATGTTAATAAAATCAAGATAATGCAGATGATGATGTATTAGTTCTTTGATATTTGAAAGCTATTTTATATTTACAACCTAATTTATTGTAACTAGATGTGTTTTTGAAATGTAGGAGTCTTTGTTATAACATTTTTGTTTTGACATTCTTGTTTTGGTTTATTGTTTTCAGGCAAGGTTTCAAAGAGATGAACAAGTATACCCGAAATTTTTAAATATACTAGACATGTATAAATCTCGGAACAAATCAACAGATGAAGTATACAAAGAGGTACTTTCTAGTGTTATGCAAATATGAGAACATAAATGTTAATTTCTTATAATTCTTTTAAGCTATGTTATTCTGTAAGGAATTTAATTCTATTTGTATGTATGCAGGTGGAAACACTATTTTATGATCATCAAGATTTATTAGAAGAATTTAAACTTGTTCTACCAATCTTTTATTAGAAGAATTTAAGCTTGTTCTACCAAACTAGATAGGCAGAAACACTATTTTATGATCATCAAGATTTACTAGAAGAATTTATACTTTTTCTACTAGATGAGAGATTTATTAGAAGAATTTGCACTTTTACTACCAAATGAGATAGCTGGAAATACTATTTTATGATCACCAAGATTTACTAGAAGAATTTATACCTTTTCTACTAGATGAGACAGCTCCAACTCCCATTTCCAATGTGCATTTCTAGTAATTTCTATTGGGTATTTACACAAAGAAATTGTGGTGAAGGTCTCTTATTTAATCACTATGTTATATGTTAAAAGAATCAGTGACTATGCTTTATCAATGTAGTTGTAAAAAGTACAAACTTAGACAACCCATTGAAAGTTTCTTCTATTTTATATTGACATATAGTTATAAATGATGTCATAATATTGATTGCAAATTCCTAAAACTATGCTCATTTTGCCAATAAACATTTTATTTTTTAGTCAAAGTGGGTTAATGACACAATTCTATTCCATGTGAAAAGATTAGTAATCTTTTAAGTGCTTTTCAAAATAACCATGGTCAATTTCACAATTAGAGTTATGTTTGAGAGGACAAAAATCAATAGTAATTTGTAGCAAAAGTTGAATTCAACAAAATAAGGCAGTGAAATGAAAATTGTTTGCCCTTCCTTATATTGCTGCTTCCAATATAGCATTTTAGTTAGTTTGTTTTTCTAATGCTTTGAAGCATATCCATGTTGAAATCTCTACAATGAATATTGTTAAATTTGAGGGTGTATTACAAAATGTTTTTGTAACAGTATGCAATGTGTTGGTCAATGTTGCAGAAGGTGCAACATAGAAATTAGGAATTGCAATATGCATGTCATGAAGAATAATATTTTCTATTGTAGCTTCTACATTTTTCTCTTAAAACTGCAAATGTTCCAAAATCTATATATCTTCAAGTTTTTGTAATAAGATGGGTTCTTTCAAATATATTTCTTGTAAACATAGGATGTGAGATTGCATTAAATCATTGTTCCTTAGTAGATCATTTATACGTGTTTGTAAGTAGTGGGTTTTTAGAGAGTGTTGAGGTATATGCATTTGTTTCAATGGATGGGTAATTATAGTGGAGTTCCCACTTTGTAGTTTTTTTAGATGTTCTATTTCAAGAGAAATTTTGGACACTTGTCTAGAATTGGTATTGGATAAACAATAGAAAGTAACTTGTTATTATTATGGGTAGTTAAATGTTACAATTTCAAGGTGTTTTTACCCTACATGTTCTATTTAACTGTTCCACCTTTTTGTTGGTTGAAAGACATATGGGTTATATCAATTTGACACATTTTCCTCTAGCCCATCCCCTTAAATTTGTTCTTATTTATCAGTCCCATGTTACTCTTTTGAAACTACAGTAACAATTTATAGTTTGTGTATTATAATGTTGTCAATTGATTAAGTTCTTATGAAGATTTCTTATTACAAATTGGAAACGATTCCTTTATTCTTTGTTTTCTATCAAGAATTAACTCCCACTATAGTTGCAATTCCAAATAGTTTCTTTTCACAATTCTATTTTTAATTTGGCTTACAACCTTTACTTTTAAAAATAAAGTGGATTATTTAACATACTCATTGTTAGAATGCATAGTTCATGCTTCAATTTGTGTTATAATGTTCTTGTTGAGTATTTTTGTCCAATCTTTGGAGCTAGTTATTAAATTCTAATTCTATTATTTTATGTGATTTCTTATTTCATCTAGTGCTGATAATCTAGTAGGTAAGCTGGATCCTATTTTCTCTGGAACCTTCTTGCCACCTTTCTAGAGCACCTATATATATATTGCAGTTCTTAATAGATTATGGGTAAAGATCTGATTATCTAGCCAAAAAAGCTTTTTCTTAAAAGCAAATGATTATTGAAAGCTTGATTGGAATTGGCTTATAAGGAAAATGGGGAACCTTATTCACCAGTAGTGTAACTATTGGTTATCAAGATGGGTTTGACTAGTTCTAGTTAAAACAATTTTAGAAGCACAACATGTCTTCTGGTAAATACTATCTTTGATTCCTGGGGGAATTCTTTACAAGATTCAGTGGCTCTATTTCTAATTCATATGGTATGGTAGTAGGGAGAAATAGGGATTGCCTTTGGTTAAGTGGAATAAATTTGGTCTCCCAAAATCCCAAGGGGGCTAGGTTTCCAAAAAAATATTATTATTTATGCCTTGGTAGCCAAGAGTGTATGGAGGATAATAAATTCCAATGGATTATGGACAGAAGTTATTTGATCAAAATCTATCCAGCTAGACTCTACTTGATTGTTTGAGGTGTCCAAATCCCACAAAAAGGCTCGATATTTTAGAAAGCTCTTATTGATGCCCTTCCATCAATTCATTAACTACTTTGTTGGAAAGTTGGTAAAGGTGTCCAAGTGAAAATCGGACTTGACCCATGGGTGGGGTGCAATGAGGTATATAATTTGACTGATCATATGATAACACACATTCCTGCCAATGGATATTACACCTTATCTCAAATTGCAGATCCACTAGCTTCAACAACATATCTATATGAAGATAAATATACATACCCACATCCTCCAAATTTCTAAGACATTACCTTGTCCAATTTCATATCCATTAGATCTTGGGAGTATAAGGATAATCTAGTGATTCAATTTTGACCTGATCCATACCTTCATTTAGAGCTCCAGAAAATGATGTTCTAGGGATCTTCTCTAACTAATAGTTATCCATATGTTCATGAAAACGGATGTAGATGCTCTGGTTCCAGGTGACCCACTCTTTGCTTGAAGGTTCAGATTCTTCTCCACTGAAAATGAATCTCTTCATCTGTTTCAAAATTATAATGAGTGTGGGATCTTCTAATGCAAACCTGAATGTCATGAAAAACTTCTTAGATACTATGTCTCAATCTCTTGTCTCTCTCCTAGTCTCTTCATGAACATACCAACTCCTTGGCACAACATCTAGAGTGTGAATGAACTTGTGAGTCCACTCATGTTCGGGAACTTGCCTGGATAGATGATCACTGGAACTATTTCTTGAAGATATGGATTATAACCAACCCAATAGCAACAAGAGGTCGGGATGATGACCAGCCCCTCAACTATCGTACAGAGGTTTAGGCCCCAGTGATAATACCTTCACACATTTCTTGGACAGATGAGGATTACTCCTTTAGGGAACATTATATTATCTAAGCAAGCATGGATGTTTCGGAGCTCAAGGTTTATATGATAGTAAATATAGTATAATAGGCTGTGATGAGCCAACAACTAATACTGTTGCATCTAT
>APFE030041275.1:11328-164273 GCA_000404065.3 Pinus taeda
AGCCAGCAAAGATTGTTAGAGGCCAAGGTTTTTGCAGGTTGTTGGCAGGAGCATCCAACATTCCAGAATCAAGTGATACAGATCAATTTGAAGCGATCAACCAGATAAGTATTGTTGACTCTGAATCACAATATGCTGATTTAATATTTTATTTCAAAAATGGATATGCACCTCCCAACCTGTCCTACAAAAGCAAAAGGGCCATAAGATTGAAAGCAAAAATTTTTACCATTATTGATGATGGGCTTTTTAGGCAAAATTATGATTCAATTTTATTGAGATGCCTTGAAAAACCTGAAGCACAAAAGGTTTTGCAGGAATTACATGATGGACCAGCAGGAGGCCACTTTAGAGCTGATACAACAACTCAAAAAGTCATCCATGCTGGATACTATTGGCCCACTCTATTTAGAGATGCTCGTGAATATGTAAGGAAATGCCGAAATTGCCAAACTTCTAGTGGAAGACAAAGGAAATCAACCTTCCCTTTGCAACTGGTCAACATTGAACAACCATTTGAGCAATGGGGATTGGACATCATTGGAGAAATTGCCCCACATTCTTCCAAATAGCATAAGTATATCCTTACCGCTATTGATTACTTTACCAAGTGGGTTGAAGCGGTTCCTTTAAAGACAACAAATTCTGAAGCTATTATTGAATTCATAGACCAATTCATCATTACCAGGTTTGGTGTCCCGAATGCTCTTGTTTTTTATAATGCATCTTACTTTTCAGGCAATGCTATGTCTGATTTCGCAATTAAAAGAGGATTTAAACTCAAATACTCTGCTAATTATTATCCCCAGGGAAATGGTTTAGCAGAATCTACAAACAAAAATCTGATTAAACTTATTAAGTGAACTATCGAACAGAATCATAAGAACTAGCACAAATCTTTAATATTTGCATTATGGGCTGATAGGATAACGCAAAAAGCTTCTATAGGTTCTTGTCCGTTTAAACTTGTGTATGGAAAAGAAGCAGTGCTACCAACAAATCTTGTCCTCCCTTCCTTAGCCCTAGTTCAATTTATTGAAGAAAGCCCTTCTTCTTCTTTACAACTTAGACATGACCAAATTCTAAAATTAGAAGAAGAAAGAGAAAAAGCCAAAGTCATTCATGCGAAACATCAGCAGATCATCAAGTCATCATTTGATTCACTTTCATCTGGTTCCAAACAATTTCAAGTCAGTGATTTAGTTCTGAAATGGGACAAAGCCCATGAAGATAAGGGAAAACACACCAAGTTTCAAAAGATGTGGCTTGGACCATTTCAGATCTGTGAAAAGATAGGCCATTCGACCTTCATATTACAAGATTTATCAGGGTTGATAGATTCTCTCCCTGTTAATGGCCTTATCTTAAAGAAATTCTTCAATTGAGGAGGCAACCCCTTCTCCTTTTTAAACAACATTTTTGTAGTTTGTAGGAGCATTAGAAAATAAAGTTGTGAGGTATCTTCCATTGACCTTTGCTGTACTTAAAGAGTTGTTTAAAACAAGTAGTGTGATATTTACTTCTAAAATAATAGAAGTCTTAAACAAAAGGAATGATTTCTAGAAGATTAGATATAATTGCATTCTGAAACTACATTATAATCTTAGTGAACCTCTCTCAAACTTTATAAATATTGTAAATCTTTTTAGGTTTTCAAATTGGTCACAGAAAGGTTATCAATATCAAAAATAGAAAGTAATCCAATTTCAGCATCTCCAACTCTTACCTTGTCATCCATTTACTCTTAAGGAGGAAATTGTCTATCCCACTCACCAAAGCTTGTGATTACTCAGAATGTAATTCCAAGAATACTGGATATAAAAGTTAAGAGGTCTTATTACAAGCCTACTTACCATGTTCATAGGAAAATAGTTTAGCCGACATTACCAATACTTCATACCAAAACAGGGTAATGGCTTCAATTGTAAGACAAGGGGTCTCATCACGAGCCAACTTGTTCGGTTAGATTACTACCAGTGAATGGCATTGTTACTCAGCTGGCCACCAAACCAGGGCAATGGCTTTTTATCTTACAAAAATAACAGAAAAGAGAAAAGAAATACAAAATGTGAAAAACATGTTTTGAATTCATTCTGTTAATCATGCTCTAAGGTGAATGGGACAATAGACAATGACATGGTTAAAAGGTATCTCTGCCGAAACTATGAACGTTTGCTGGCAGCAGAAGTCTACCTATGACAAAGGAATTAATTTTAAAAGATGATTTGGAAAAGTTTTATGTTTTATCATTATCAACCAATAGAGGCCAATTTAAAATCTAGAATGTATCTAATTTTAAACAAGAGAGGGAATTGGCAAAGAAAGTTTTATTTTGTTTGGAATGCAACTATACCTAGTTATATTAGAATTTTCCCCTTTGATAAAATTTCTATTTTGAAAAAGTTTAAGTATTTTCATACTTTTCAGAGATAACTGTTTCTTCCAGCGAATCTCCAATTGTTGTGCCCTACAACAACCCCCCATTTCATATCATTATTATCCCAAAACTATAATATGAAATGGGTCCCTTTTTAATTTTTGATTTTAATTGGTATCGACTTAGTTTTATTCAAAAAGGTCCGAAAAAATAAAATAAAGCATTACCAAAAAACCTTTTCGAATAAACCAATCAAAAGCCTTACACATAAATGATTAAATCTTTTGTCATTGCGATAAAGCGATCGCAAGATCGCATATCGCAATGACAAAGGAAACACAACTTAAGGACCCATTGGTTTTCTCTGATGCGAAATCGCAATCAGATATCGGCTATAATGAACTAGCGCAATAAAGCTCCCTTTTGCTCTGATCGATGCGATATCGCTATCGGCAATCAACGATTATACTATGCATGCTTTTAAAGTGTCCCACTCGGTACCCCCGACGCGATGCGATATCGCTATCGGCGATCGGGAATCCCAAACAAAACCAATATAATGATTTATGATTTCCCCCGACGCTCGATGGCGATAAAGGCAAAAGCGCAGATTTCAAAGAAAATCTTAAAGCGAGTTTAATACGATTTATTTGTATTAAAAGCCTTATCTTCTGAAGAGCCATTCATCCGCGCTTAACCGCCAAAACACCCAAGGCACGCTTCAAATAAATCATTCGGCCATTAATCGAATTGACAGGCATTGATAGGATTGACAGGTCTTAACGGCCATTTAATGAAACAGTAAGCTTGAGATCTTTTTACAGATTTTGTCCGAGGCCACCTTAAGTTAATCGTTCGCCATGCATTCATCGATATATATCTCAGTCATATTCGATTTACGCTATCATTTTTTGTATTACGTCCATTATCATCTTTGTGCATAATTCTTCCGAAGTAACAGATTTAAGCAGAATGGGGAAGAAGTCCAAGAAAACCACAATGGCTTCCGCTTCGCCGGCCACAGGGCAACCTGTCGTTGATCCAAGCACTAAAAAGAAAGGGCTAATATCGGACACTACATGCCTAGGACTTGTCAAAACTACTTGGCAAGACACCTATAATCTGATCGAAGCCGAAGAGCCAAGGGTGACAGCAATACAAGTCTCAGCTGACAGCACTAGCAAATCCGAGGCTAATCTAAGTGATTTAGCCAACTCTTTTCTTCATCGAATAGCGGTTCGGGAGCAAATCCTCCCATATACAGATGTGGTTAGATGGGCGATTCAGGAAATCCCAATTACCGACAGAACTTTCAGCACCACAGATGGGAAAATTTTCGGTTCCTTTCAAGCTGAGGATTTAAGGCAAATGTATCATTTACCGGTGGCAGAGAAGAAATATAACACGACATTTCTGGAGAAATTCCGAGCTGAGAATGAGACTGAATCTAAACCCATTCGGGGTTGGAGACAAAATCCAACAAAGCACAAGCACGAATCTTCGGGTAAGTACTCGGTCGATTCTCTATGCTCTCCTTATTGCTATGCTGGGATAATGATGTGCAGGTTGTGGGGATTACATGATTCCGCCAATTTTACCATAGAAATGGTCCCCTTAATGGAGGCGGCATGTAGTGGTGAAATAATGGATTGGGCAGATATACTGTCCGATAAGTTAGCATCTACAATTCTTGAGTTTAGATTCAACTCCTGCGTCATTGAAAGGTTCATTCCCCCATTTTACTACAGTGCCTATATATTAGATATCCTGTGTTTTAATTCTGAATTTCCTGTGCTCGGATGGAGGTGGACGTCGCAAGACCCTGCACCCGTTCACATATACCATCAAAAGTTGTGGAAGACCAACTACAAACACCATTTGTATCAAATATGCAACGGCTTCATGTTGCCCATTCATCATTCTATTTTCAATAAGCCTGCCCCTAAGATTTCCTACCAAGCAGGGATTGATTTAACATCCATAGGAAGTTGGTTCGAGGAGGAAAAGTTCACTTATATCAGAGTTTTTGGCAGTCAAGCCAAGCCCTACGTTCTTCCTCTATACATCCCCGATAAACTACTAGCCAGAGAAATAGCCTATCAGATCATCTCCAATGGGGTTACACAAACTCTGATGAAAGCTAAGAAGCATGTATGGCCCTCTTTTCCTTTGAGAATTGGTATCTACACTCTGCATGATTTCAAACATGCAGAGAAAGAAGCTGAGAAAATAAACTCATTAACCCTGGCAACTCTACCGAGCAGGCGATTTGATCCAAACAAAGTCGCCTATAATGCACTCGAACAGGCCAAATTGACCAAGTTCGAGCATAAAGAAGATAGATTTGAGGACTTGTTCGCATCGGCTGAGTCAATGTATCAAGTTAAATCACTCGCCATACTTGAATACAATGATGAGCGACTAGTTGAATTCAACAGACTTAGAGAGCAGAGGTTGCAAACTCTGCCTCTAGATCTGTTAGCGACAACTCCAACAACAGAATCAAGTGAGCCTGAGCAACGACTTGATAAAGAACCTCCTGTTACAGCAAAGCAACAGGAAGAAGTACATGAGCAAAGACAAGCAGAGACCCAGGTGAAAGAGCAAGAACAGAGCAGTTTAAATATAAATGAAGATACACAGATTGATCTGAAATTGCTCCAGGAGTGGCAGCGATTTAATTCGATTATCGGCAATCTGGAATGCTCTAAAGATGATGAGACTTCAAAAGAGGTCAATACAAGAGGCGACTTCAAAGCAGGTTTCAGGTGAAACCAACGACCCATCCAAATCAAAAGAAGTGGAAATAAACCCAAAGGATCCTTCCGGCGAAGTCATTTTGTAGATTGAAGAGATTCCTCCCTTGGATGTCTTCTATAGCCCAAGGCATAAAGCTGTAGTGAAACGACAGAGGAAAAGGAGAAGGACTGATCAACCTTATTTATTTCCCAGAACAAACAACAATGGGCAATGTGCTATGGAAAGAGGAATTTGACCCCTCGGATGATTTGACAAAGCTATCGCAATATGTTGGAGCTTATTCGGTAGCGACAATAGACAAAGCATCGGAGGTGAGCAGTTTATTGAAGACAAAAGATCATAATATCTTTTCGCTACAGGCACAATTATCGGAAGCACAGCAAAAGGCAGAGCAGGCAGAACAACAATTGCTAGCACAACAACAAATAAACAATCAGCTGACTAAACAATTGCAGGAAGAAAAACAGAGGATTGACGACAGTGCAGTCCAAAAGAAAAAGGAGCTATCAGAGGCATTGGCGCAACTAAAAGCATCAAATGAACAAATTCTAAAATCTAAAGATGAGCAGATTGCTCAATTATCAGCTCAACTTGAGCAAACAAAGAAGCTCCCACAGATAGATGAGTTTAAAGCAGAGGCATTTCAATTAAACAAAGGATTGATAAATCAGATGAAGCTTTTGCGTCAACAAATCACCCAGGCAGAACCATTATGCGACTTAGCGGCATCCATAAGTGAGAAAGTAGAAAAGGCAAGGACAGATTTGGATCAGGCCAAAGAAAAATTGACAAATTTTCTGGAATGGCAAGATACCGATCAAGGACAGGCAGCTAACCTACCAAGGATTCTAGAATCGCACAAAGAAATATTATTTACAGAATGGCAATCTCAGTTAATGAAGGCAGAAAGAGTGATTTCAAGATGCAAGACAACCACTAATAATTTGGTTGAATTGGTTAATAATACTCTTTACTTGTCTAACATGATTTCTCAATGTACTCCAGGAAAATTAACAACAACGAAGATATTGGAGCAGTCATGTTACCCAGAGCTGGAGAAAAATGGAAGGTTAATCGCGGGAATTAACAGCTTGACATGGGATGCCTATTGGTTCTTTTTAGTGAAGCCACACAGCCAGAGAGCTGCCCTCAAATGCCTCACAGATGCGATCAGGTATATTATCCCCGATATTTAGGATGCCACCTTTGCTGCCCAACTCAGTTCTCGCCTCAACAGACCACTCGAAGTGGAGTCAATGCTTGCGATAAGCCAGCTCAGGTTTAAAGGCAAACAACCTGAGTGATGATTCACATCGCCGACTGCCAAATCCCTGCCAAGATGATAGATATTATTAATTGATACCAATTAAGTAGGATTTTGTTTTCATAGATTTTTAGTTTAGTAGTATTTATAGACCCTTTCATGCATTTAGAAAGGGTCGTAAAGTTTTGTATATGACTTAAACCCTAAAGTTGCACTATTGTACTTCAGGGATATTCTTTTATGAAACTGGACCAATCATTCTGATTTTGATAAGGAATCTTTTATACAAATGTGCACTACTGTCTTTGTTTGAAAGCATTTCTGTGTTGAAGGAAGAATTTCAAATAGCGATTGATATTGGGATTGATTAGCAGCTCATATGGTACTATTATCTATGTCTGGACTCATTCTTGTTATATGAATTGTCATTTGATTGCTCTTGCTATTATCACATATATATATGTGTTTTAACAACATCCTTTATGCATTCCACTATTGGCTGTTTATAGTATGCTTTTCTTCCAATCATGTATAGATGATATAAATGATAAATGCAGTAATCTTGTGTTAATCACTTTGTTTAACTATTTAGATGAAGTAATCTTTGAATGAATGAATATCTAAGTTTATTTTACAGAGTCATCTACATGCCTGTCAATAGACAAAGATCATCAAAAGCTGCATTTACAAAGAATAATTGTTCCCGGGATTAGTATTAGTTCTCTTATTTTGTTGATTGATTAAGTTATTCGCCTATCATTATAATAGGCAACCCATCACTCATCCACCCCAATTTTATTCATTATTGGGAAACTGGTCCCATTATATCCAGTCGGAGCCACCATCCCGAACGAAAAAGGAGTTGTATTAAGGTCCGGACCGGGTGGTTATCCCCCAATGTTGTTGCAGGGATTTTTGAGGCATCAACAGAGCCTTATAATTTTCTCTTAAATACGATGTAATGGATGGTGGATGATATCCATAAAGTGCCATATATGGAGACATTTTTGTTGCAGTATGGAATGAAGTGTTATACCACCACTCAGCCAGAGGCAACCATTTGACCCATTGTGTATGTTTATCAGATACAAAGCAACGAAGATATCCTTCCAAAAATTTGTTTACTATCTCAGTTTGCCCATCAGATTGAGGATGATAATATGAGTTATGAGCTAACTGACTACCAAAACAAGAAAATAATTCTGTCCAAAAATTTCCAGTGAATATGGGATCTCTGTCGCTTACAATAATCTTTGGGTTTCCATGTAGCCTTTGCATTGTTTCCATAAATGCAATCAAAACTGTACTCGCTTTAAATGGATGAGATAATGCACAAAAGTGCGCATACTTGGTAAGTCTATCAACTACCACCATGATAACACTCTTTCCTTCGGGTAAACTT
Organism: Pinus taeda; assembly: GCA_000404065.3. Taxonomy (NCBI): domain Eukaryota; kingdom Viridiplantae; phylum Streptophyta; class Pinopsida; order Pinales; family Pinaceae; genus Pinus; species Pinus taeda. The sequence goes on from APFE030041275.1 coordinate 19,132, forward strand.
GTGATAAAATCGATTAAAACCTCCTCCCAACGTTGGCTTGAAATGGATAAAGGTTATAATAGACTTGGGGTCTTAATTTTGTCAACTTTATTTTGTTGGAAAACCAAACATTCCACCACGAACTTTTGAATATCCGATTTAAGGCCATCCAAAAAAAAATCCTTCTTAACCCTGTGGTAAGTTTTTTATAAATCTTGAGTGCCCTTCTAAGGGAGAGGTGTGTGCAATTCCCTAAGAATATTTTGTTTGAGTTGGGAATTCTTACATAGGTATAACCGATCTTTGTACCATAAAGAATCATTTTCCTAGCTAAATGTATTAGATGTATTAGGATCTTGTTGTAACTTTTGAATTAGTACCCACACTTCTTCGTCATTCTTCTGTTCATCCTTTGCTTTGTTTATCCAATCTGGTTGGATAATAGAAATGGAATAAAGAAATACTTCCACATCCTCATCCTTTCCTGAGAGTGCATTTGCCACAACATTTTGCTTCCCTTTTTTGTAAATGATTTCAAAGTCATAACCCAACATATTTGTAACCCATTTTTGCTGCTCTTTTGAAGATAATATTTGTTCTAAAAAGTATTTAAGACTATCATGATTTATTTTTACCTTAAATAGTCTTCCCATTAGGTAGGGTTGCCATTTCTTAGGTGCATGTACATTTCCTTCTCATAAATAGCTTTGTGTAAATACTTTCCTTTGATTGGACGACTTTCAAAGGTAATGGGTCTTTCTTCTTGCATTAAAATAGAACCAATTCCATTTCCTGAGGCATCATATTCCACAATAAAGGTTTTTGCGAAGTACGGTGTAGCTAAGACCGGTGCTTGGCACATTGCCCCTTTAAGATGTTTAAAGGCCTTTGTTGCTTCTGGAGTCCATGAAAATGCATCTTTCTTCAATAATGTTGTTAGAGGTGCTGCTATTCTCCCATAAGTCTTAACAAACTTGCGATAATACCATGTCAACCCAAGAAATCCTCGTAGATGCTTTGTGGATGCGGGGATTTTCCATTCCTTAATGGTTTTAATTTTTCTAGGGCCTACCTTAACACCTTCATGAGATACAATATGCCCCAGATATTCCACCTCTTGTACTCCAAAGAAACATTTGGAGCTTTTTGCATATAATTGTTTCTCCTCGAATAGTTTGAGCACCCGGTCAACATGTTGAACATGATCCTTCCAAGACTTGATATAGATTAGTATATCATCAAAAAATACTAACACAAATTTTCTAAGGGTTTGAAAATGGAATTCATCAAACCTTAAAATGTAGAAGGTGCATTTGTAAGGCCAAAAGGCATGACCAAAAATTCATAATGACCCTCATGAGTTCTAAATGTTGCTTTTGGAATGTCTTCAATCTTCATTCTGATTTGATGATATCCTGAACGAAGATCTAACTTGGTGAAGTAAATTGATCCATGCAATTCATCCAATAATTCATCAGTGGCAGGAATGGGAAATTTATCTTTAATAGCAAGCTTGTTGAGCTCCCTTTAATCTGTACACATGCGCCATTATCCATCCTTCTTATGAACCAATACTACTGGAGCAGAGAAAGAACTTTGACTAGGTTGAATCATACCATCCTCTAGCATTTCTGCAACCATACGTTCAATTTCACTCTTTTGGGCATTAGGGATATCTGTAAGGCTTGATGTTTGGATGAACACTTCCTGGAATCAAATGAATAGCATGATCATGATCACTAATAGGTGGGAGGCCTTTGGGAGTCTCAAATACATTCGAATGATTGTCCAAGGCTTCTTGGAGATTTGGAGAAATAGATGATTTTGATGTGGGAACCTCTAATGAACATAATTATGCAATTATGCCTCGTTCTTTCTTTAGAAGCTTTGTCATTCCATTAGAGCTAATTATCTTTCTTGGTTTCCCTACGATACCCCTTAATTCAACTTCCTTTCCTTCTGAAGAAAATTTCATGAAAATTTCTTGAAAATTAAAAGTTATTGTACCCAAGGATTGTAACCATTGGACTCCTAGTACAACATCAGCACCACCCATTGGAATGGAAAGCATTGGGCTATTCAATACATATTCTCCCATGGATAGATTGATATTATGGCACTTTCTAAAGCAATTTATGGTTCCTCCACTTGCAACCATCACTTGGCACTCTGGTGTTGGATATAGGAAGCAATTTAACTCCTTGGCTATCTTATAATGAATAAAATTATGGGTACTGCCCGAATCAATCAACATTATTACCTTTTTTTTCTTGATATGCCATAATATCTTGATAGTTTGAGGAGAGGTAATTCTAGCCAATGCATTATAAGATATGGTCGGATTCATTTCTTCTTTCTCTAGGGTTTGCTCCTGGTGTATATCCTCTTTTTTTGATGTTTCTTGTCCCTTTTTTTCCTCCTATTCACAATATATGTAAAATAATTTCTTCTCAGCACACTTATGACCTTTAGTGTATTTGCTATCACAACTGTAACAAAGCCCTTTTGCTCTTTTTTCTTCCAATTGTTGTGGTATCAACCTTGTAGGTTGTGGGTGACTAGGGGAAACAACAGTTCCATCTTTATGATTATGAGTGGTAGGCTTCCTTGTTTCCATACTTTTTCTTTTCATTTTTCTTGCCAACTTGAATGTCTTTTCCAATGAATCAGGTTCCCAAAGTCGAACCTCATGTTCGATGTTATCCTTTAAAGTCCCTATGAACACATAAATCCTATGCTCCTGTGGAATATCTTTTACCCTTGTATTCAATTTTTGGAAGTCCTCAATGTGCTCCATCATTGAATCCTTTTGTTTGAGATTTATCAATTGGCTAAAAAAAGTGTTTCTTTTTGTATCTTGATAATGTGCTACCATTTCATCCGTAAGAATAACCCAAGTGACAATTTGTTTAAAAGAGAAAAGCCATCGATACCATACAAACTGATTTGGTTCCAAATATAAAGTTGCAATGCATACCTTTTGTGTGTTTTGGACACGAGACACAAAAATTTTTCAATCTATAAAATTTTTTGGAACATGGTGGTTCTTTGGTCCAACATTAGAGTCTATGAAATCATGATTAACATTTATTTTGTTCTCATCATGAGTTTCCTTCATTAGCCTTTCGCCATTAGTAAGCATTTCTTGTAGAAACTTTGTCGAATCTATCTTCAAATCTTCCATCTTAGCTTCCACGCCTTTCTTTAAATCATCCATCTTAGCTTCCACGTCATTCATCTTAGCTTCTATGCATTTCTTTAAACCATCCATCTTAACTTCCACGCCATACATCTTAGTTTCTATGTCTTTCTTTAAACCATCCATCTTAGCTTTTGTTACTTTTTGTGCGAGTGAAATTTGTTGCACTTGGTCTCATAATTTTGATATATCATGTTGCATTTCTTCCTCTTCTTCATGACTCATGCTAGAGCTTTCAGGTTGCTTACTAGGTGTTTCCATTTTCTTTCTTTAGGGCATCAATAAATTATAATAATGCTTCACTATGCCCTTTGAATTCCTTCAAACTAAATTTTCAAACCAAAATTATGCAAAAATTTAAAAAAACTACACACCTTTTTTCACTTTGTAGGAGCTCGATATTGAATATGTTGTATCTCTATAATTTCTGATCTCCAAGGTCTGAAATTGCTTCTTGTGGTAACCCTGTAAGTTCTCTTTCTAACCCCACAATTATGATCAAGATTGGATTCTCCAATGAAGAGTTATGTCAAATCTCCCACGATGACCTGATTATAGACTAGTTCAATAGAACGAGCTTGTACGAAGTGCCACATGTCTGTTTTGACCTTAGGATCTGAAAGGGATACACTAAAAAATATAGTCTGTCCTCTTTCTATATCTTTTTACGAAATTTCAATATGATGCTAAAAAAAAAAAAAAAAAAAAAAAAAAAAAATTATGGCGCTTTTCCCCAGATCACTTGTTTGAGATATAATTCGAGATCCTGCAAAAACCATAACTTCTTTGGATCATATCTCCGAAAATATAGCGAGATAAGATCTGAAATTTGGACCTGCGGTTCAGAGAGATTTCGGTTCAAATGGGTTGTTTTTCACTTTTGAAACGTCGTAGAAAAAAGTTATAGCGAAAATGCCACGATGACCTGTTTGGATTAGCGAAACCCTAGAATCCAAGCTTTGATACCAATTGTTATGAAACCAGCTCACAAAAAGATAGAAAAGAGAGAGAAACATCTTAGAATTCAACCTCTTCGAGGGGGAAACCTGCTTTACATTACACAAATGAACAATTTTTGGGTGATACAAATGACAAAACCTCCTTTCTATATATAGGAGTCTAAGGGGTCACAATATAACCAAAGCTGACCAAACAACAATAATATAAGGGCACAAAATATCAATAGTGGGCTTCTATAGGGCACAATAATAACAATATGGGGACAAGAGGGGCACAACAATAACAATACGGGATACAATGACAATAGTAATGGGGGAATCACTAGTATTATAGGGACCTAACACACGCATATTGGACCGTTTTGGGTGGCCTAATGGGCCATATCCGGGTGACATGTGTCACCACTCAAGGAGTGCCACATGGCAGTGATGATGTCACACCAACGATCGACGATTGGAGGTTTGCGATGGTTGGCACATTGGCCACAATTGGAAATCACTGATTAGAGGGCTCCAACATAGGAGCTAGCACATGGCTACGAACTGTTACGAAACTAAGGGCTAGGGCTAAACATAGGGGCCTATCGACAATCGACGATCAAAGGTTTGCAATGGTTGACTCATGTGCCACAATGAAATTTCATCGGGATTCGAGATAACAGGTGGTCGCGAAGGTTGAAGGGAACCAAAGGCCCCCGACAAAGCGTTGAATGACTTAGCGCCTTAAGGCCAAGCCCTCGGCCACCGCCCTCGGTCCTATGGTAAGAAGTGTGCAGTAAGGGCTAACCGGAAGGAGCTTGAAAATCAGAAATCAACGATCGCAGGTTTGTGGTTGTTGGCACATTGGCCACAAATGAAAAATGTTGATATAGGGGGCTCTGATATCGTTGGCACTCGGTCACCGAACCAATTCCTATGGTGGAGATATTGTAGGGGTCTAATGCAAAAGGGGCTAGACTTGATCGGAGGTTGACAATCAACTATTTCATAGTGTTACACCACTACACAACACTACAATGAAAAACTCTTATATGATGGTACATGGTTCCATTAATATGTATGAATCGGCAGTTGTGATTTTGAATGCAGAACTATAAGGTTGATGGTCGAAGACCTCCCATGCATGCATTTTAAATAAATGCAAAATAGAGACTCCATGGCGACGTACAAGTAGATCTCTGCGAACCATAAAGAAATATCGGGAGCCTCTGTGAAATATGTAAGGAGGTTTGAGAGTTAATAAACAACATGGAGAGTTAATGGTATGACAGAGAAGTGATTGTCGCCCATCCTTATGAGTTTAATGCAACCACTGAACTGGAGTTTGAGTAAATCAGCAGAAGAATGGGGTGCCATGCCTAGGGTACATGTGTGGGTAGAATTGATGATAACAATGACTACATCAAGCCAAGAGTAGCTAATGTGGTGTGTGATCATACCTGCGAGAGTGCAGAGAAGTGAGCTGAGGATTGGCGAAGAGTGTTGCAAGGGTAGTGAAACATTGAAGAGCCTTGAGCAGAGAGTAGAACAGTGAGTTGTGAATTGGAGCAGAGTGTTGCAAGGGTAGTGTTGTGGTGAAACAATGGAGAGCCATGAGTAGAGAAAGAAGAGTACAAAGAAAGTGTTGCAGTGGGAAACAAGAGGAAGATTGCCACAAGTGTTCAAAAAGTAGAGTGCAAAAGTTGAATCTGCAGATTGCCATTAAGTTGGTATTTTACTTGTAATTTATATGCCTCTGTTTTTAGTATGAAATTTGTCTGAAATAGTAAAATAGTGGCAGCGACAGGTTTGTGCATGCATATTTAAGAGGTTGGTGCCTCTAGGCAAGTTGGTGCTTGCTAAACAAAAGAGGTTGGTGCCTCTTAGCAAGTTGGTGCTTGCTAAAAAAAAGGGGGTTGGTGCCTCCAGTAAATGGGTGCTCACAAACAAACATATGTAGTTAAGTTGGTGCTTAAATTACATCATAAAACAAACAACAAATTGGTGGTTTTTTCCCTTTGGGTTTCCACGTGAAAACACGGTATCAAATGTATGAATGCTTTAACATATGAAAGAGCATAAGAAGGAACTATAAGCACAATAAGAAAATAAAATAAAGAGATTCTTAAATTACTGATTCACCCCCTCTCTTAGCAATTCCTTAATTCCAACAATTGGTATCAGAGCCAAGTTCCTTTAGTAACAGTTTAACCACTAGAAGGTAGATCCTATAGGAATTATGAATAGGCAAGAGAGTTAATAGGTTTACTCAAGTAGGGTATCGGTCTTTGATCAACCCAATTATGCCTTTTGGAAAGTAAGAATGGAGGCATATCTTATGTCTTTGGGGGTAGATGTTTGGACCTCAGTACTAGTAAATTACAATGTCCTAGATATTCCCCACACATATGTAGATGGCAAGAAACTATATCTAAGGAATGGTAAAGCCAAGCATGCCATTCTTGTTGGTCTCAGTCAGTGAGAACTTGTGAAGGGTATGCAATGTAAGTCTTCTTATGAGATGTGGGAGAAGCTTAACCAGTGTCAAGAAGGAGATGACCAAGTGAAGCAAGCAAAACATCAGACTTTCCGAATGAGGTTTGAAAGCTTGAAGATGACTGAGAATGAAATAATAGTTGAGTACTTCCTCAAAGTTGATTAAGTAGTTAATATGATTAGAGGACTTGGTGAGGAAGTCAAGGAAGATTTGATTGTTCAAAAAGTATTAAGATCTCTACCCGTGAGATTTAATGCCAAAATCTCAGTTATAGAGGAAATGGTCAACCTGAAGGATCTCAAGATGGATCAGCTACATCGTACTCTCACATCCTATGAGATGAGAGCAATAATGGAGAAATATAACCCAAAGGAAGTTGCATTCAGAGTATTCAATAAGGGCAAGGAACACAAAGCTCATCAAGATTGCTCTAGCAGTGAATTTGATTAGGATCTGGCTCAGCTAGCCAGAAAAATGAAGCGAGGCTCTGGTAGATATAAAGGGAAGTTTCCCTTTAAGTGTTTTGACTATGGAAGAGTTGGACATTTCTCTTCCAAATGCCCTTTTGAAAGAGAAGAAGGTATGAAATTTAGAAATAAATCTCATACATTTCAGAAGAAGAAACCCTACAAGAAGAAGGGGTTCTATTCCAAAGAGGATAGTTTAGACCCGAAATCGGACTGTGAAGACTCATCGAAAAATGAGTCAAATGAGTATCTTCTTATGGCCCTCGAAACAGACTCCAAGAAACAAGGTCTTATGGACTTTGAAGAGGAAGAAGAGGAAGGAGTGGTAGATCTTGAGGGAGACCTCATCAGTGCACTTGATGAGTTGAAGAAAGCAAGCAAGAAAAACAAGCAGTTGAAGGAACAGTTGTAGCATCCAGAAGAAGGAATGTATAACTCAGATAATGATGAGTTTGCATATCAAAAAGAAAAACTTGAAGAGGTTATCAAGAGCAAGGATAGTCTATCTCTTCTGATGATAAGAGAACAAGGAAATCATGAGAAGCTAGAAGAGGAGAACAAGCAACCGAAATAGGAGTTGCTCAAGGTGAAAAGGGAAACAACCTCAAGAATCTACAAAGATGATTTTCTGTCTTTAAAGGTTGAGCTGAAGGAAGCCAAATGAAAAGAAGAGGTACTTCAAGATATGATTCAAGAATGGGAAGAAAACTGCCAGTATCTTTATTTTTGGATCTTTAAAAGAGTTTGAAGAATTTTGTGAAGAGAAAGGTATTAGAAGGCAGTTCTCAGTGGCCAAAACTTCTTAGCAAAATGGAGTTGTGGAGAGGAAGAATCGAACAATCCAGGAAATGGCCAGAGTGATGTTAGATGAAGCAGGAGTGGCTCACCACTTCTAGGGAGAAGTAGCTCAGGCAGCAGTATACTTGTCAAACAAAACTCATCTCAAGCATGACAGTGACAAAACTCCATATGAGTTATGGAAGGGTAGACCTGCATCAGTTAAACACCTTAAGGTGTTTGGGAGCAAGTGCTTCATTAAAAGAAATGAAAAGAACCTTGGGAAGCTTGAATCACATGCTGATGAAGGAATACTACTTGGATATCGTATTCAAAGCAAAGGGTACAAATGCTACAACAAGAGGACAAGGAAGATCGAAGATTGCATTAACATAGTGGTTGGTGAAGTATGCTCACAACCTAAACCCTCCGAAAGTAACTTGGACTCAGATGATGAAGAGAGTTTAGAGTTGAGGGACGCAGATCTGAATGAAACAAATTTAGACAATGAAGGTGAGGAAGCAAGCACATTTTCAAGGCCAAGAACGCCTTCCATGTATGTTCAAAAGGAACGTCATAAGAATCAGATTCTTGGAGATCAAAGAAAGGGTGTCCAAACCAAAAGGAGACTTGTGGGAAATACAAAACATGCAAATTTGGCTTTACTATCACAAATAGAACCCAAAAACCTCTATCAAGCAAGTGAAGATAAGTTCTGGGTGAAAGCCATGAATGAAGAGCTAGACCAAATTGAAAAGAATGACATATGGGAGCTTGTCCCAAGACCAAAAGAGAAAATTGAGATTGGAACCAAGTGGGTTTTCAAGAATAAGCTGAATGAAAAAGGTCAAGTAATCAGGAACAAAGCTCGGTTGGTTTGCAAAGGGTATGCCTAGATAGAAGAGGTAGACTTTGAAGAAACCTTTTCACCATTAGCTCAACTAGAAGCCATAAGAATATTCCTTGCTCTTGTCATTCACAAGAACATCAAAGTTTATCAAATGGATGTAAAGTATGCCTTTCTCAATGGAGACTTAAAAGAGGAGGTTTACATTTAGCAGCTTGAAAGTTTTCTACTCTCTTCTGATGAAGGGTTTGTATGCACATTAAAGAAGGCTTTGTATGGTTTGAAACAGGCCCCTGGAGCCTAGTATGAAAGGTTGGATAAGTATCTCCAACAACAAGGTTTTAAGAAAGGCTCAGTTGATAATAATCTCTATGTAAAATCTAAAGATGATCATCTACTTATAGTGGTTGTGAATGTGGATGACATCATATTTGGTAGCGATGTGGAGCAGCTGGGGAATCGATTTGCAAACTGTATGCAAATAGAGTTTGAAATGTCCATGATTGGTGAGTTGTTCTTCTTCTTGGGTCCGCAAATTACTCAGTTCCCACAAGCAGTTTTTATATCTCAATCCAAATACATCAAGGAAACTTTGAAGAAATTTGGAATGGAGGACTGCAAACTTGTTAGCACACCCATGACTACAAGTTGTAAATTGTGCAAGGAAGATGCAACACCACATGTAAATAAGTCTGGATATAGATTGACGATATGAATCTTACTGTATCTAATAACTTCAAGGCCAAATATCATACAAGCAATGGGAATTGTGGCGAGCATTCAGGTTTTTCCACGAGAAATTCACGTGGTCGTTGTTAAGAGGATTTTCAAATATCTTCAAGGTACAACAGAGTATGGGTTGTGGTATCCCAGGAGTAAAGACTTCAATATTAAGGCCTACATAGATGCAGATTGGGTCGGAAGTCTAGATGACAAGAAGAGTACTTATGGTTCAACTTTCTTTTTGGGTGACTGCTTGGTATCGTGGGTTAGAAAGAAGTAGGGCTCCCTCTCTCTATCGACTACTGAAGCAAAATATATTGTTGTTGCAACTTGTTGTACACAGATTCTATGGATGAAGCAAACCTTAAAGGATATACAGGTAAAGTTTCCTAATCCCATTCCAATAATGTGTGACAACACTAGTGCAATCAACATCTCAAAAAATCTAGTCATGAAATCAAAAGCCAATCACATTCCTATCAAGTATCATTTTTTGAGGGAAAAGTTGCAGCCAATACTGTTAAACTTGTATATGTGCCCACTAAAGAGCAACTAGAAGATATCTTTACCAAGCCACTTGCAAGAGAACCATTTGAGTATCTTAGGCAGAAGATAGGAGTTGTGACTCCTCCATCCAAACGACTTCATTTTGGTAGGAGGTGGCAGCTACTTAGTAGGAGGAACTCATGGTAGAGTAGGTTGCATTGGTTCGTAGGGAGTGCAAGTGAAGTCTTCTTTGTCGCTGATGTCAAAAGGGGAGAAAATTGGCATCAGAGCAGACCATGCCAAGCTAAGGGGGAGTCTGTAGTGTCGACATCAAAGCCAAAGGGGGAGATTGTTGGACATTTGATGGTATGAAGGTGGTTGGTTGTGTAAGTGTTGGTAGTGATGTCAAACAAGGCTCAACCTGATGATGGGGCTTCATGCCTTGGTGGTTGTGATTCCATCTAGGTAAATACTTTGGAGCCATATTTTGAGGCAGAAGATGGGCGTATTGGCTAATTAGACTCCTTTCATTGGAAAGTGCTCTAGAACAACTTTCTAACGGTATGCAGAAGTCCAGAAATGGACTTGTGGTTTGAGAGATATGGCATGATGAAATTCAGGATGATTCAGGCCTTGTGCAATGAGGAATATCAGAGATTGGAGGTCCCAGAAAATCGCAATCAGAGGTCTCAGTGAATCAGAGGTCTCGACAAATCGGAGGTCACTGCAAATCGAAGGTCCCAACGAATCTCATATCGGAGGTCCCGACAAATCGCATATTGGAGGACCCGGCGAAATGCATATTGGCAAATTAAATTAAAGTGTTAGAGAAAAGAATTGGAGAAAAATTAATTGTTTAATGAAGATAATTCACAGAAGTACTCTATAAATCTGATTCAAGGTTTCACTGTAGAGAGGGAAAATCTACAAAAATGTTTTCAGGTGGAATTGAAAGAGTTAAATTCAATACATGAACAACATATTTAGGAATTAAAAAAAAATGCATGAAGATCAAACTCACATTTTGAAGGAAGAAGCTGAAAGCAATTATGAGATCATGACTATAACATTAAAAGAGCAAATCAATTATCTTCAGAGCAAACTTAATCAGAATCAAGAAGCCACACAGAGTCTGGAAATTTTTAAAGAGTAAGATTTACAGATTTGTCTAATTCTAAGGAAAGACTAATCAAATTTCTATAAAATGATTGATAAAATCTCAAAATTTTATCGAGAGATTACATATTTAAATGAAAGGATTGATTCTTTAATAGAAGAAGATAAATACATCTAAAACAAATTTATATCTATTCTTGACTGGGAGAAAGAATTTCAATCTAATGAAATTCCAAAAGTTTCAAAAATAGATAAAAGATTGATGCTTACATCTTTGATCGACAGGGGGAATGAAGCCAGAGAAATCAAAGAATGGACCAAAATTGCACAAGGGCAATGCTTGACAATCTAAGAGAAAGGGATTGATTTTATAAAAGAATTTGACTTGCCAAGTTCTAAGCCACTGAAAGAAATTGTTCTAGGGGAATTAAGGTAGCAAATATAGGACCTTATCGCCAAAGATCAAGTAGAAATCAAAAGGATTAGGGTCTGGAAGCAACAAACTTTCCATAAATTTCTACAAGGTTTGATTTCCAGCTACCAAATCAACATAAATTAGTTTCCCTCTATTCACTTATCAATTGTTTCTTAGGTGTATCCACAATGGGTAAAGCATATCAAGGTTCATGCACCCGATGTATTGCTCAACATTAACTATGAAGATTCTAAAGACGAGGAGAAGTTACCACCTTCTCAAGGAGATATCAGTTGAACAAAGATATAATTTTTATTTTTAGAATTATACATTGATAATTTATTTTATTTTATTTTAATTTATTTTTTATTTTATTTTATTTTTTATTTTATTTTATTTTATTTTTTCGCTGAAAAAAGACCACGACCTTTATATTGCGATATAAACAGGAAGGATTTCCCAAAAATTACAGCCAAAAACAGTAGCACAGGAAAGAAATAAACAACTCAACATATACTGGAGCTTTTCTGCTGCTAGAAGAAACCAGGTGGTTCCGCCTCCTTGACGGAGGGAAAAAACGCCACGCAGGGCAGTGGAAGAGAGTAGCATAACGGGGTCTCCTTCGTTGAAGGAAAACAACCCCTCCAAAAACCAAAAAAAGGATGTCGTAATGTACAAAATTTTTCTGATAAAAAACATATAAAAGTCTGATAGTTTTGGGGACAGCTTAGAAACTATAAATTAAGAATTATACAGAGAAATTATAAACATAATTTAAAATGCCGCATAAACAACTGCCAAAAATGGTAATGAAAACTGGAGATCAAGAAGGCTGCATGTAAGGAGGCAGGTCTGATCTATGGATCTGCCCCTGTATGTTTTCTTCTACTGTCCAGCCGCCTAAAGCCTGTTGTAGACCTGCCTTAGATAGCTGGTCTGCCTCCTCATTCCTGTCCCTGTAAATATGGCATAGTGAAAACCTGTTAAATAAAGTCCTTAGTGATATGATTTCATCAACAATAGTCTTCAAAATCTGATTTTGACAAGAAGCTTTCCCGTTGATCCAGTTAATAACGTTTAGTGAGTCCCCGAATATCTGAATAGAGTTTATATTTCTGTGATGTAGCCAACATAGAAGAAAGCGCAAGGTCGAGAGTTCTGCAAAATTGTTTGTGCCGGATCCCAACCCAACAGAAGCTTTTAATGAATGTTCCGGGTTGATGAATATACAAATGCCAGCTCCAGCCTTGTTGTTTTGTGAAGCCCCATCAAAGTACCCAACAGGGATACCCTCCTGTATCATGATAGGATTTTGATTTCTTTTTGGGGCTTTATCCTCTGGAGGAGGCAAAGCATTGTAAATGGCAGTGATGTTAATGGCTGTGACTGAAGGAGGGATGTCCTTGTCTTGGAAGAGGCTCTTGTTTCTAGACAGCCAGACACCCCAAACAAAAATAAGGGGCAAGTTCCTCATATTCCCCACTGGGTAAGAATGCCACCATTTCGCCCAAGTAACCTCCAGTGGGTCGGGACCCCACTGAGCGATGGTCTTAAGAAGGAGCATGACTTCCGCCCAGATCTTCCTTGTGACAAAACAGGAAATGAAAAGATGGTTGATAGTTTCTTCCTCTAACTTGCATAGTGGACAACGACCAGGACCTATTAAGAATCTAGCTTGTAGAATATCCCATGTAGGAACCTTCTTTTTCATAATGCACCAAAAAAAGAGCCTCGCCTTGGCAGGACATTTGAGTTTCGAAATATCTTTGGCCCACCAATCCGGTCGACCCCAGCCTTTCTTACCCATAAGGAAAGTGTATCCATCTTTTGGTGAATACTCCCCGGATTTACTTTGTGCCCACATCAAAACATTTGGTTCATCTTTAATTCTGACATTGGATCTTTGTAGTTCTTTGATGAAGTCCTCCCATTCGTTTTTCCATCTTGCATTTAAACCTAAATCCGCCTCTGTCTTCCATGCCTGACCCCAGATAGAGGATTGTCCGACTTTTTCCACCTGGTTTAAAGTCAGAATACCTTTGGTGTCGAGGTGTCTAAGAAGGCCAGGAGTCAAAGCAAAAGCATCATTGCAACCGACCCATGGATCTCTCCCGATCCTGATCTGCTTTCCATCTCCCACTTTCCAGGCCAGACCTTGTTCAATAACTGAGAAAGCCTCTACTGTAGCCTTCCAGATTGCAGAAGAATTTTTTCCTTTCTTGTTTTGACACCGGATCCATTCATCAATGGGAGTAGGATCAATGTACTTTCTCTTGATCACTCTAGTCCACAGGTTTTCCATAGAAATAAGACGCTATCCAGATTTGGCAGCTAAGGAGATGTTGAAATCAGGAGATCTTTTTATTCCCCAACCACCCCAGTCTTTAGGTCTAGCCACTTTGTCCCAAGCTACCCATGGTAAACCCGAGGATTCCTTTGAACCCGACCATAGGAATCTACAGCAGATTCTACGAATTTTCTCCATCACACCTTTTGGGATCCAAGTCAGAGCAGCCCAGTAAACCGGGATGGCTGACAAGACAGATTTTATAAGGGTCAATATGCCAGCTCTGGACAGCCATCTAAAACTCCAATGAGAAACTCTGGATTCAATCTTTGCAATTAACCAGTTCCAATCCACTTTCTTGTACACAGTTGGCTTTAGCCAGAACCCCAAGTATTTGAGAGGATCCTCCAGAGATTGTGAAGGAAAAGGAAAAAGATTTATCATTCTATCTCTTTCTCTTCTTTCAAAATCTGCAAAACAGACTTGTGATTTTCCAGTGTTTATTTGCATACCAGTGGCTTTTAGAAAGAGATCAAAAATACATTTAAACTCCTTTAATTCATTTTGGCTACCATTTGTAAAAATCAATATATCATCAACGAAGAGAAGGTGTGTGATGTATAAATTAATTTCCACCTCAATACCTTTTACCTTTTCCTCACTTCTGGCTTTGTGAATCAGTCTACTTAATCCTTCCGCCACAAGGAGGAACAAAAGAGGAGATAAAGGACACCCTTGTCTGAGACCTCTCTGGCTGTTAAAAAAGGAAGAGGCAGCACCATTGACCAAAACAACAAAACTGACATTTGTGAAGCATCCCATGATCCAGCTGACAAGAGGGTAGTTGAATCCAATGTGGGTTAACAACATCCTAAGGTAGAGCCAGCTTATCCGATCATAAGCTTTGGAAAGGTCAATTTTTAAGACAACACCCTTCATTTTCTTCACTTTTATACTGTGGGTAACCTCCTGAGCAACGCCAATGGCTTCATGTATCTGTCTTCCGTTCAGAAAACCAAATTGTTCCATGGAAATATTTCTGGATAGGATCGGAGCAATTATGAGGGCAATGACCTTTGAAATAATCTTATAGATGCAATTACACAAAGAAATAGGTCGAAAGTCTTCAAAACTTTCCGGATCATCCTTCTTTGGGATAAGAGCAATAAAAGTAGAGTTAAAGGGTCTATATATTGTCCCTTTCTGCCTTGACTCTTCAACAACTTCTGTTATCTCTGCTCCAATTTGTTCAAAAAAATGTAGAAATAATTCTATAGTCCAGCCATCAGGGCCAGGGCTTTTATCCTTACCCATAAGTTTCATGGCTGCTTCAACCTCCTCCTTTCTGACTGGAACAGAAAGATCTTCTGCTTCATCTTCCTCGATAAATCTAGGAAAACAATGCACAGTTCTGAAGACTTCAGCAATAGTTGCCTCTCTCTGATCAGTAAAAATGTTTTGAAAATGTCTTTTACCCAGCCCAAAGAGTTCGGGGAAGGTACTGACTTCTCTCCCTTCTTCATATTTTAGTCTCCAAATAGTGTTTGCTGTCTTCCTACCTTTCGCAAAATTATGGAAAAATCTTGTGTTTTCGTCCCCCGCTTTTAGCCAGGTTGCCCTACTTTTAATCCTCCATTCTTCTTCCTTTTCCAACAGGATTTTATTTTGTTGTCTCTCCAAAAGAAGGATTCTGTCCTTTGAAGCTTGTGAGGAATACCCATCTATCTCCATACTTTCCATACTCTTCAGCTCCTCCCTTATTCTGGACAACTCCTCGGATTGTTTCATTTTTTTCTCCTTTGCCCAGGAAATTGTGGCTTTCTTAAGTCTTTTCAAATTCTCCATAAACAAAAAACTTTTGTCCACCCCGATATTTTGCCCCTGGTGTATCCAAGTATCATTAAACACCTTGCAGTAAGTAGGATCTTGAAGCCAAGCTGGGTTGAACTTAAAAGGGGCAGGAGGTTTGGGTGGAGGATTGGTCATGTCCAAGAAAATCGGAAAGTGGTCCGAATTCCCTATTTCTTCGACCCACTGCCTGATCATTGGGATCCTGGAAAAGAGATACTCCGAAACCAGAAAACAATCTAGTCTTTTTGCAATCCGGTCACCACCCACCCTTCTATTCCTCCAGGTAGGCTTAAGTTTTACTGGGGCAGGATCAATTAAATTGTGCTCTGATATAAGGTTGTGAAAAAACTCAGCAAGAGGGTCTTCTCTTGCAGAAGGGCCCCAAGCTTCATTCCTCTCGAGAGAGAAATTTAGATCACCTCCCAGAATCATCATCAGATTATTCATCACAGATTTTGACATTAAATCATCCCAGAAGGAATCCCTGCTTTGACAAGGGCCGTAGACATTTACAACGGTTAAGGGGAAAGGGAAATCTGGGGATAAAACCTCCAATCCCAAAGCGTTTTTCAAACCCCAATGATTGAGGATTTTTATCCGGCCCTCTTTATACCTAATAGCAAGACCCCCTGAATGTCCAGAAGCATCCAAAGCAAAGAAGACCCAACCCGGAAGAATAGATTTAAGCATTGATTCAATCTCAAAGGCCTTCCCCAAGGTTTCTTGAAGGAGAAGTACATCTAAGTTGGAAGTTGAAATCCAATCTTTCAAGGCCAGTTTTTTAGGTTTGCTGGCCAAACCCCTGCAATTCCAAGATGTCAAAATCATTTGTTAACACCTTCATGGGGATGGGCTGCTCTAAGGACCCCCGGAATGGAATATTGTTTGCCATCTGCAACATCCAATTTTGCTTTCAGTTTCGCCTTGGACATGTGAGATTTCCGACCTCTCTTATTTTTATAATTAATCTGTGGATTGATCATACCCAAACCACCAGCTGAACCTTGTTCTTCCAGCTTCCCTCCCAAAGATCTCAAATTGTAAGGGCAGGTTGGCCGATGGACAGATGAATTCAAGGGAGGCCAGTTTTCATCACAACGAATATCCAAAGATGGAAACGTATTTTCTAAGGTTTCAATATTCGGGCTCACAGTTTGAATATTCATATTTTTTTCATAAACCATATCCTGCTCATAATGTGATGAAGGCACAGAAATGTTTTTTTCGTTATTTTGTTCATGAAAAAAAATGGGAGGAGTTTCTGTTTGCATACCCGAATCATCTACAGCAGAGGTAATTTGAGCATCATTGTCTTGCACAACTGTTTCTTCGGCATCCACGACCTCTTCCACTTGTTTCCTCACTGTAGTCAGCGGATTTTTTTCTTTCTCCTTCGCGTCCACCTGAATTAAGTTCCTTTCATCCTCGATGGGCTGCACATACTCCTCTGTCTCCATATCCTTATGTTCTTGGGTATCCATCGAATTTTGCTCCGACGACATCTGATAATTTACGGGTTCATTTCCTCGATTGACCCTTCGGAAATGTCTTCGTCTCCTCAACTGCGGGCATTCTTTGGCCATATGCCCATACTCGTGGCATCGATGGCATCTAAACGGTAAATATTCATAGTCAAGTATCTGTTCATATACATAGTCCTGAAACAATAGATTTATTTTCTTTGCCAGACAGCCACTCGGATTTAGCATAACCAGAATACGTGCTATAGCCCTGTTTTTTGTAATCAAAAAAGACATGTCTGCCTCCATATACTCCCCCAACCTGTTACCAATTGACTTGAAAACCTCCTCTGTCCAGAGGAAAGAAGGTAAACCCGGTGCCCGCTCCCAAACTGGAAAAATATCGGTTTTCTCCTTAATGGCATCGAATAAGGGAGTCCATTTTTTTAACAGAATTGGAATGTTCCCTATATGCCATACACGCTGTAAGACCCAATCTGCAGATCCTTTATCTCCGAATCTGAACTGAAACCATCCCTTTGCCAACACTAGGGCTTCAAATTGTAGAGGGCTTTCGTTTTTGAAGGATTTTTCACCCCATTCTTGAAGGAATTCAGAAGTGAATTTCTTACCTCTTGCTCTGCCGACCAAGGTACATTCTGCCACCGTTATGGCTTCAACCATCGAGACCTCCATTCCGAGAACCAGGTTGTCTACAGCCTCCAACGCTCCAATGGGTCTTTGTGGCTTTCGTTTTGCCCCCTTGAATCCTGCCCCTTCCGCCTGCTCTCTTGTGTTTTCCGGAATTTCTGTATGGTCATGATTTCTCTGTGGAGAACCCTCCTGTGGTTCCTTCACTTCTAAGGGCTGATGCGAGACCCGGGTCCCCAACTCCCCATTTCCCGTGGAGGGAGTATGAATCACCGAAACATTTGAAGCTACCCGCGCCCCCACAAAAACCTTCCCACCGACGTTTGCAGAAAAACTTTTAGGGTTTAGGGATTCACTATGGAACGGAACCCTCGAGATTGATAAAGCGCCTCCTGTTGCTCTTGCCTGGTCAAGCCCTGCATATAAACCAATCTTATAACTGTCTTCGAAACCCTTTGATACTGTAAACCCTTCATATGGCTTTTTCCCTTTTGGGTCCGTCGACAATCCTATTTCATTTTCCCCATTTGAAACAAAAGCTTCCACTGGTTGCAGGGCGTTCAGGGAGCAAGGGGATGACGTCCCGCTACCCGGGTTCTTGCTATGAGCCACAATGAAAGGTGTTTCTGAGTTTGTAACTACCTCCAGACCTGGCAAGTCAAAAGCCCCAAAGTAATGCTCCACATTTTGAGTATTGATATCCTTTCCCCACATCGAGAGGATGTCTTCCACCTCGGGGTCCAGTGCCAAAATTTCCGCTGGGTTAACCATGGTTCGAGCTTTCCCAGGTAAGTGTCAACCAGAGATCAGTGAAAGCGGGTTTCACGGCAGCTTCGCGGGTAACTCGGGAGTGAAACAGGCAGTAAAGAAAACTGTGTAATGATTTACTAATTTAAAACTTCATAAAACGCCAAAGAAACCGCGACTTAATGACATACCGCCTGCCACACTTTGTAGTTTTCGAACCGTGATGTCGGCAGCAGTTGAAATCTGACCCGCGCAGGCTACCCGAAACCTGTGCGCAAGTGCTCCCAGCTCATTTGTTTTGAAACCCTAGCCTGCACCGCCATCGTTGTAGCCCTCTTGCTCTCGTTATGTCATTTTTGTGATGTATTTTTACTTTACTTGATTAACCTTTTATTATTATTTATTATCATTATTAGTGTTCTCTATCATCAAACAACTACCAAATCATAAAGAACGTTGAGACAATAGGAAACAAGATGTAAGTGATCATCTAGGCCTAAAACCTTTCCAAATTAGAGTGAAACCCACCAGAATCCTTCTCTTCTTATAGAACTTCAATTGACGAATTCCAAGACCTGTGACCCTTGACCAAGACCCTCCAAGACCAAGTCATCCTTCCTTCTTGACGAGATTTCCTTACATAGCTTCCAACAACAAGCTTTGACCTTCCAACAACTTCTCCAGAAACTTCAACCCCAACAACAATTTTTGCAACTTCAACCTAGCAATTTCAAAACTTTGAACTAGCAGCGTCACAACTTCAACCTAGCAACTTCAACAACTTTTAACTAGTAGTTTCACAACTTCGACCTTAATGCAACTTCAACAACTTCGACCTAACAAATTCAGAGCTTCGCTCTAGAGGAAGATTCACAACTTCAACCTTACAACTTCATAGCTTTGACCTTGTAGCTTCACGACTTCGACCTTGCAGCGTCACAACTTTGACCTGTAGTTTCACAACTTCAACCTTGCAACTTCATAGCTTCGATACAACTTCTAAATTTCCTCTAGCCAAAAAAATCTAGAAATCCTAATGAAAGAGAGAGAGAGAGGCCCAAAATCTTTGATCTTAATCTTCTTCTTCTTCCTCGTCCTTTTCCAACTTCTATCTTGAGGAGATTTAACTTTCTTGAGTGAGTGTACAAATGAGATCGAATTCCTTCTTATTTACATGCTTGTGAGGGGTATGAATTACTATCTTGAGGCTGACTTGTCCCTTCATATAGCTTGACTTGATCTTTGTGCCATGGTGAGGTCTTGGAGGGTCTTTTGACTCAATAATTTATTTTTACAATATGTAACATGCCCAAATGGATCTTCAATACATGACAATGACTCAACTGACTTTATGACAAACCTAGAAGCACTCAATGGGTGCTTGACCAAAAAATAAATTTTCGTGAGCATGAAACACATGCCTCAAGAACACGAATAATAAATTTAATTTTATCTTTTCATTAAATACATAAAATCATGATTCCATATGTCATTAGGAAGACTGAACCTAGTTACATATTTCAATGCTCCCTCTTAACTATGTAAGTATTCATAATCCATACAAGGTACTTGGACATTCTCAATATGAAGAATTCTCATAAGAGTTGGATTTGTAACCCATCTATATAGCATCATATCATCCAACATTGTCACATAGCAAGGCCTTGACTAACAACTATATCTCTCCATAAGATCTAGCACAATGCTGGAGAGACCAATGATTTATAGACACCCTCATCATTGTATTTCTCAAAACATATCCCACCTAGGTTCTCCTAGAGTATGTTCCACTAGGACTATTCTTATCTTGGATTCTCAATCCTCAAAGAATATCAGTCCTCTACTACTACTCTTATCTTGGATGCCCTACGACATCCTTAAAGAGTATCGGATGTTAGATACTTACCCAATCCTCCATTCTATCTTTTGAGGTGAAGACAAGAATGATGTGTCTATCTCTCCCTCTCAATTAGGGAGGATATGCCTATTCTAGTGGAGTAATGTACCCATTCCTATAAAAGGAATGTACCCAAGCTCCCTCTTAATCAGGGACTTGACCAACCTCCCTCTTGACTAGGGACTTGCTTCTAGCATCTCTTTAGGTGGAGATCATGGGACAACCAACTGCTTGAAGAGCTCCTCCTTTTGATGTCATGAACTTATTTTTCTTTATTTGAGAGTATTCATATTTTTGGGACTTTTTCACAGGGCATCGACCATCCATCACTTTCATTCATGAATCATGTCAGTCGTGTCATCCTTTCTTTAATTGGAAAGTGATCCATTAGTGATGCAGAAGCATCCGACACTCTTAATCAAAAGAGGAATCCAAAGTGGAGAATGAGAGGACGTGGACCATCGAGCTGAACAAAGGAAAATTTTTGTTTAAAACAGAGTAAATGATGGAAGCCAAAAGTCTCTAGAAGACTTAAATTAAATGTAATCTACCATGTATGCGATTAGTTGAGAGTTTTGAGGAAAGGATGTGATCAGATCCTTCACAGTGATCTGATCCAATGTGTCCTTATATATATATGATAAATCTGTGAGAGGAGAGGGTTAGATAAAGATTTATGTAAATCTGAGTGAGAAAAATGTAATCTAGAGAGAACTCGTTCTAAGGCTGAAATGCCTTAGCCTGTATTCAATATTGTATAATGAATAGATTATGTGTTTTGCGGATTTCCATGTGCTTGTGTATTTCAGTTATGTTGTATATATCCATGAATGGTTTAAATCTCGTTTATGAGTGTGTTGATTGACCATCGATCACTAAAAGGATCGATGGCAATCTAAAATATCATAGTTAATTTTTCCCTGAGTGTTGTGCATGTCGTAACAGAGTATGGTAGAGGAAGTGGCTTTAACGCGTAATTCCATTGAATAACATAGAACTGGATCCAAACCCGGACTTGAAATTTCATAGACGGAACCTATACCCTTATCGGGTCCGTAGGACTGATCGGACCGGCGCATTGAGGTGGAAGGGGTCTGGCCTTGAGGATTTGCGAAATGCGATTGCGCAATTTAATCACAACCGTCGGATCGCGAGCCTGATCGACGGTCAAGATATGATCGCAAATCACAATCGGAGGAGTTAAGGGCTAGCGAATATGGTGTGCCGACATCCGAAATGCCAATATGCAACATAGCAGAACACCGATAGCTAATAAGCGGAGATCGGATCTCGGAGTGATTGCTGATCGGAAATCAGAGATTGAAGAGCACAGTGGGAAGGAAATGGCTTGGAGTGTGGACTCGCCGATAATTATAGTTGCGGGTGTATAATATTTGAGGTCCGGCTTATGGTTCAGCTGCGGGTTTTCCCGTGTTTTCCTTTGTATTGCGTTAAGTGATGTGGTCTTGGGTTTTTAAAGGAAAACTTGATAGAGTTGAAGTCCATGGTTTAAAGGCTTAAAGCTACAGTGTACACTTCCGATAGGGTTTGTGGGCCAAAACCCACAGGCCTCAGGATCGAAGTTTGCTAAGAAATGGGAAATTAGTCTTACCCCAAAATCTCCTTTCATCATTTATTATCAGAGCAGGGAAAGGGAAGAAGATTTCCTGCGAGAAGGAGGAAGAGTTTGCAAGCAGAAGGAGAAGAGGTACAGTTGTTGAAGTATGGTGATTTTATGGTATTTATTGTCGTGCAGAGGATGGCAGCCAAAGGTGAGAAGACTTGCAACAACCTAGAGCAAGGAGTGCTCAATTGGTTCCAGAGGAGAGAACCAGAAGGATGTCAAAAGACTAAAGCTTAGAGGAGGAAGCTTGGTGAGGTATCGTGTAGCAGAGGAAGACTATTACTGCAGAGCTTGGTTGCAGCTCACAGAAGATCATGAAGGCAGTTCCACTGAGAAGTGGGTAGAATTGCTAAGGACAAGGAGAAGCATATGACCAGGAGGTCATAAATTTTGTACCTCAGGAGTCTGATGCAAGAGCATCTGACACTCTTAATCAAAAGAGGAATCCAAAGCGGAGAACGAGAGGACGTGGATCATCGAGCTGAACAGGGGAAAATTTATGTTTAAAAAAGAGTAAATGATGGAAGCGAGAAGTCTGTAGAAGACTTAAATTAAATGTAATCTGCCATGTATGCGATTAGTTGAGAGTTTTGAGGAAAGGATGTGATCGGATCCTTCACAGTGATCTGATCCAATGTTTCCTTATATATATATATATATATATATATATATTATATATTATATATATATATATATATATATGATAAACTTGCGAGAGAAGAGGGATAGATAGAGATTTATGTAAACCCGAGGGAGCAGAATGTAATCGAGAGAGAACTTGTTCTAAGGCTAAAATTCCTTAGCCTGTATTCAATATTGTATAATGAATAGATTGTGTGCTCTGTGGATTTCCGCGTGCTTGTGTATTTCAGTTATGTTGTATATATCCATGAATGGTTTAAATCCAGTTTATAAGTGTGTTGATTGACCATCGATCACTGAAAGGATTGATGGCAATCTAAAATATCATAGTTAATTGTTGCCTGAGTGTTGTGCGTGTCGTAACAGAGTATGGCAGAGGAAGTGGCTTTAAAGCATAATTCCATTGAATAACACAAAACTGGATCTGAACTCGAACTTGAAATTTCATAGACGAAACCTATACCCTTATCGGGTCCGTAAGACTGATCGGACCAGCGCATTGAAGTGGAAGGGGTTTGGCCTTGAGGATTTGCGAAATGCGATTTAATCACAATCGTTGGATCACGAGCCTGATTGACGGTCAAGATGTGATCGCAAATCGCAATTGGAGGAGTTAAGGGCTGGCGAATATGGTGTGCCGACATCCAAAATGTCAATATGCGACATAGTGATACGTCGATTGTTGATAAACAGAGATCAGAGCTCGAAGCTCAGAGCAATCGCCAATTAGAAATCGGAGATTGAAGAGCACAACAGGAAGGAAATGGCTTGGATTTCAGACCCTCCGATAATTATAGTCGCGAGCGTATAATATTTGAGGTCTGGCTTATGGTTCGGTTGTGGGTTTTCCCGTGTTTTCCTTTGTATTGCGTTAAGTGATGTGGTCTCGGGTTTTAAAGGAAAATCCGATTGAGTTGAAGTCCACGGTTTAAAGGCTTAAAGTTATAGTTTACGCTTCCGATAGGGTTTGTGGGCCATAACCCATAGGCCTCAAGATCGAAGTTTGCTAAGAAATGGGAAACTGGTCTTACCCCAAAATATCCTTTCATCAATTAGTCCATATCTGGCCTTTCCTTCATGCCTTGCTACCTTCTTCACATCATGTTTCCTTAAGGATCTTTCATCCTACCACATGAGTGTCAATTGTAGATGACATCTACAACTCTTCATTTGGTAGCCCTACATTAGCCCATCCAGATATTATTCAAAATTAGAAAATGAACATTAAATCAAAAATACATTTGTGATGGTCTTTCATCATGACTTCTCCTTGTTTGCATCAGCATCCTGCATAAATATTGACACGTCTCCAAAAATATATACAATGTCAAGGGTCTCTTTCTTTTTAGACTTTATCAAGATCTTCAGATCTTTCCCATGGAGATATCATAATCAAATATTCTAGTCCTTGGATGTTGATTTCCCTCTCCATAGTTGCATTTTTTATGATCTCTTCCTATCTTTATTCACACACTTCCTCCCATGAACTTTTAATCATAGTTCCTTTCAAATTTTTCAACCACCTCATATTTCATATGAGGACATATTATGTTGATTTCATCTCGTCAATGTGTGATCCATGCCTTCATGCATCCTTTCATAGGAGGAGATCCTTTCTTTTGATTATGCTCTTGAGGTAGAGCACTCATTCATGATATTTGCAACCATATGGCATGAATATATTTTATCAAGTACAAACATGCATACCTCATATATTTCTTTTGGTCATCTAGACTTCCTTCGACAGCTTCCTTGATTGAAATAACTTCAATCCCTTGACCTGCTTCACTTGTTTTGACATCATATCATTATCCCATAAATCCCATACATGTTGGAATTCTCGGCTAGCCACTTGCTTCTTCCAGGAGGTGAACCTTCCAATGAAGATTTCAACAGAGGATATTGATCATCCTCATTCTACAAATTCTCCTTTTCAATGATGTATGATGAGATCTATACTAGATGACTTTCTTTTTCCCATAAGTATTACTTATGCTTCTAATGAGGTTATCAAGAGCTACATACTACTATAGGTGACATCCATAAACTTCTATTTCAGCTACCTTTCATTCTTCTTTATGATGATGTGATGATATTTTTCCTTAAATCATATGCTTCTATGATTCCATGATGTATCCTATCATGCTTCTAATGATTCCTACCATGATAGTCATACTTTACAACATAAAACTTGAAAAGAACTAGGTGAGAGAATATATCAATCATAGTAGAGATATTTTACTTCCTCTTTCTTAGATTTCTTCTTTTCAACTTCCTCTCCTTTTTAGTGATATGGGCTTCTTCCCTTCCTCTTTTGGTGTTTTCCTTCTTGAGCTTTGGACAATCTCTCTTGTAGCGCCCATATTCATGACAACCATAGCGTTGAACCTTCAACATGTTCTTCTTATTTTTTCTGAGGACCAAGCTTCCCAAACTGTCATTTTCTTCTAGCCATGGAAACAAATGCTTGAGCTTGATTACTTGATCCTACATCAAATCTTTCATTCAGCATGGTTTTTTTTTTGCGCAATGTCCATAGTTCATTGAACATAGTCGCTTCCTTCTTCCCATTGATGCTTGATGTGAAGTTGCCCCATTCCTCCAGTAGTGCATTGAGCTCTATGGAAGTCATTTCCTTGTGAGACATTATTTCTCCCAAGTCTTGGAGTTGGTCTCTTATTTCTGACACCCTCATAAAGTATGAGGCTATTCCTTCTTCTTTTGATATCTTCATCTTGTAGAGCTTGAGCTTCTTATTTTGGCAGTTCAAAAATTAAACCTTTAACATAACCAACATCTTCATTTTCTATGAGTATCAAATCTATCCTCTTCTTCCATGAAAGAAAGTTAGATGATCCAACCAATTTGTTTCTCTCCTTGCAATATGAAGTCATTTTGACATATTCAAATATAGATATAAAAATGCTTACTTGTCAAGTGAAGATACTCCTAGATAATGAAATCTTCAACTTGATGCCTTCTTGATTTTGATGAAGATGCCTTCCTGGTAAAGATGTCTTTCTCCAAAAGTGATCCTTGGATCAAAGGGAGATCACATTGATTCCTTGGTGATGATGAAAACGCTTTTTTCTTGCCTTTCTTCCTTCAAGGCAACACTAGTTAAATTTGTTTCACAACCTCAAATTTCGGCCCTTCTTCAAAAATTTAGCTTGATGTAGCAATTTTGCAAATAACCCTAGTTCACATGTGTGGCTAGAAGATGGACAAATTTGCCTCCTTTCTACTTCGCTTGAATTTACTTTTTCTTATTGTTATTTCGGCTTACAAAGGAGACCTTTGTTGTCCTAATACTTCACACGTGTGGAGAATATAGCCCAAAAAAGCAGACCCAAGAGTGTGTCACTCTTCCTTCCTCATGAGAATTATTATAGAATGTGTGAGTTTCCCAAGAACACTTCAAGTGTAGAGCACTTCTTTGGATGAGCTAGGGTTTTGAGGCCTTCTTTAATGCTCTTAATTATTCCCTTTTAATGTGATGAGAGGGTTATTCCTTCTTGATGATTGGTGCTCTTGATGTTTCCAGGATGATCTCGTTATACTTTGGCCCTAGAGTATCCTTCTTCATGTTTCCCTTCCTTGATGTAGTCATCTTAGCTCTGATACCATGTTGAGAAATCTAGGGGGCAACAAGTGTAGGAGATTTCTCTTACATTGATAATTGTTTATGATGTATTTTTACTTTACTTGATTAAATTCTTCTTTTCTTATTATTTTTAGTGTTCTCTATCATCAAACAACTACCAAATCATAAAGAACAACGGGACAATAAGACACAAGATTTAGGCAATCATCCAGGGCCAAAACCTCTCCAACTGAGAGGAAAACCCACTAGAATCCTTCTCTTCTTATAGAACTTCAATTTACAAATTCCAAGACCTATGACCCTTGACTAAGACCAAGTCATCCTTCCTTCTTGATGAACTTCCTTACACAACTTCCAACAATAATATTTGACCTTCCAACAACTTCAACCCCAACAACAAGTTTTGCAACTTCGACCTAGCAACTTCAACAACTTTGACCTAACAGCTTCACAACCTCGACCTTGATGCATCTTCAACAGCTTCATAGCTTCGATCTAGAGGCACCTTCACATCTTCGACCTTAGAACTTCATAGCTTCGACCTTACAGCTTCTCAACTTCGACCTTGCAGCTTCACAACTTTGACCTTGCAACTTCACAGCGTCAAAATTTCTTCTAGCCCAGAAAATCTAGAAACCCTAACTAGAGAGAGAGAGAGAGAGGCCCAAAAACTTTGATTTTGATCTTCTTCTTTTCCTTCATCCTTTTCCAGCTTCTATCTTGAGGAGATTGAACTTTCTTGAATGAGTTTACAAATGAGTTCGAATACCTTCTTATTTATAGGTCTATGAGGGGTATGAATTGCTATCTTGAGGTCGATTTTTCCCTTCATGTAGGCCAACTTGATCTTTGTGCCATAACGAGGTCTTGGAGGATCTTTTGAATCTATTTTGAGTCAATAAATTTTTCTTTACAATATGTAACATGCCCAAATGGGTCTTCAGTACATGACAACAACTCAATTGAATTTCTCACAAACCTAGAGGCACTCAATGGGTGCTTGACCTAAAATTAAATTTCCCTTGAGCATGAAATCCATGCCTCAAGAACACAAATAATAAATTTATTTTTCTCTTTCCATTAAATATATAAAATCACAATTACATATGCCATTATGAAGACCGAACCTAGTTACATATTTCAACATCAGAAAATATTATGATTTGCTTGTTTTAAGACTTACCTTATTTTCGAAATATATCTTGTTTTTAAAGTATTTATATAATCTCTTGTGTTGGTGCAAATGGTTTTTTTGAAGACCAGTTTCACTTTTAATGTGTGATGAGCTATGAAGTTTATGTATGGACATCTTTTTAATTACTTAATGGATAAATTCGGTATTTCTCTTCAATTGTGCTATTTAATTATGAATGAATGTTTATTTTTTATTTTAAACATTTCTTATGACATGTTACAGTCAACATCCAATTTTTTGAAAAAGATTCATGAATTGTTAATCTTTCATTATTGTTTGATCATTGGAATATGATATTCAAAAGATAGGGTTTGATTTGCTCTCATTTTCGAGATAAGTATTCTCTCTTATTTTTATTTTAGTTAATGCATGCATATATTCCAAACAATAACAAAAAAAATCTTTGAATATGATGAAAATCTGGAAAAAGTTTATATATATATATATATATATATATATATATATATATATATATATATATATATATATATATATATATATATATATATATATATATCTTTTCGGAGTTTTATGTATAAAAATTCTTTCAAAACTTATGTGTGGTTGTCTAGACCCAAAATCCAGTTAGGATTGGAAATTACATGATATTTCACGTTGCATTATGTTTGTTTGAATCTTGTAGTTCCTGCTGAATATACTGATTTGATCATACCAGTAGTAATGTTATGTTTTTGTAGATATTTGTATAAAATAGAATGTCATATATTTTCCCTAGATTAGTTATTTTCATAGAATTATTTTAATTTTATTTGAAGTTATATAGGCAACCAAGCCTTCGTTTCGGAGAGCATACAACCATATAAATGAAAAAGAGTCTAATTGGGACCCTGATCGGGCAAATATTGATTCGTTGTAGGAGGAATTCTTCCCCCTGTCAACAATACCCCATTTTTCTATGGGTTATGGGGAGTTGCCAGTTCTCTTTGAATTTCTTCTTTGGCACAAAATTCCTTGAAGGCATTTGAAACAAATTCACCTCCATTTTCGCTCCCGAGGGACTTCACCTTCTTCCCAATCTCCTTCTCAATTAATGCCTTAAATTCTACAAATTTGGAGAAGACCTCATCCTTTTTCTGCATGAATAAAATCCATTTTCTGGAGAAATCATCAACAAAAATTACATAGTACTTATGTTTTGTTGTGGAGGCTTCGGAGAAGAGTCCACAAACATCAGAGTGAACTGCTCCAAAATTGCATAAGCTTTTCTCTCTCGATCCTGGAATTTGGATTTGACATATTTCTCTAAGGTGCAACCTTTGTAGACATCATGTTGCTCAAGGGATCCTTTAGGGAGACTACTGGTAATTTGTTGCGTAATTTTTAAGGCGTCATGGTGCAAATGGCACAATCTCATGTGCAAAAGTTCACCAACATCATGACTCTGCACTTTGTATGCCTTACTTCTCAATGTAGCACGGGATTCCACCTCAAGTTTGTATAGGTTCTTGACTCGAACACCTATCTGCTTTACTTTCCCGATAGCTATGTGTCTCAAAAAGGCTTTCCCTTTACTGAAAATTACATTGTAGTCGCTATCTTCCAAAACTTCTACAAAGATGAGGTTCTTTTTTAGTCCTGGTACAAACATAACATCTTTGAGGTGAATATAGGAGCCCAAATCCCTCTTAAAGGTTACAATTCCCATCTCGGTAGCATTGTACCTTATGTCGTCCCCAAGTTCAATATGCATCTAGATATATTTCTCCTCCAAGTCCTTAAAATACTCGCTATACCCTATCATGTGGAACAAGGCACCTAAATACAAGTTCCACACACTCTCCATCACAGTGTTGGCCATGCATGCGATCAGGGTGAAGTCTACCTCAAATTGTGAAGCCAATGCTTCACCTGCTACTCCTCCTGAGTTCTTCTTGCTAGACTTTTTGTGTGGACATTTTGTATGATAGTGCCCGTATTCATGGCAATTGAAGCATTTTATCTTGTTCAAGTCTTTCTTCTTGCCAATGTTTTGGTTGGATTATGGTTTGGTTTGAGATTTCTTCCCTTTTCAACCAAGGCAAAATTATCTCCATCTTCTTCTTTGGATAAAACTCCATCTCTGGTATTTCTCCTGATTTCTTCTTGTACCAAATCAGACCACAACCTTTCCCAATTTGGTAATTTTTCCCTTCCATTCATAGAGTCCTGATAGTTGTTCCAATATTTTGGAAGGCCTACAAGAGCTAGGATTACCAACTCACCATCTGTAACATTCTCCCCAACCCCGCCAAGTTCATCTCGAACTTGAGTGAACCTTGTCAGGTATTGGACCATAGATTCATTCTTTTGCTTCCTTATGTTTCAATGTTTGTCTTTGAGGCACAATTTTCCATGGTCACTGCTAGTTTTTTGAATAGCTCATTCAGTGTCTTCCATATTCAAAAGGAGTTTCCCTCCCATAGATATCTGAGACCGCATGGTATCTCACTCCCTCTAGAATTATTCTCCTCGCCTTGGCTACATCTTTCTTCCATTGGGCTAGGTTTTGCGCAACAGATGCTTGTGGTTTTGCAATATCATTCTTTATATATTCTAGCAAGCCATTTTCATCAAGCATTACCTCCATGTGGTCCTTCCAAGCAATGAAATCTGAGCTTCTTTTAACTGCATTGAAGGCCATTCTCCCATCTCTGAAAAAAACCTACTACATTGAAGTTGCAAATTTGAAATTCCTTAGGAACAACTTTGAAATACTGGTTCTAATGTGATTTCGGCTTTGATACCATGTAGAAATTTGGTGATATAGTTGCAACTACACAAAAAATTAAGCTAAAATTAAGAGATACAATTCTACCCTTCTGCTCTGCGGAAAGGAATTCACAATTTAGAACAACATGTGCGTACACACATCAATCAAATTCACAAGTACAAAGATGTTTATAGGGGAACCCAATTGGGAAAAACCCCTCAAGCCTTTTTGCATTAATCATTTGAATAGAGAAACTATTACAATTGCATGCTCTAGTCTGAACACCCCCTGCAAATGAACAATTGTTCTCACTACTGAATAAGTAACTCTGGCCAACAATTAGCATATTTCTGCAGCCTCCAATCTCCTATTTCCTTGCACAAATATGAGCTAATTGGGCTCTTAAAGAATAGGTAAAAGTCCATATTTCCTTGCGCAATTCCCAAGGATTGATCTTTTGATCTCATCCAAAATATGTACACTTTGCCTAGTATACAATTGATTTTACACTTCCTTGTTTTCTCCACCACATGTGAGCAATTCGAATTCCATGCATGCATAGGTTATTTTTGGGTTGATTGATCAGTGAACGGACAAATCTCTGCGTTAAACTGATGTCTAATTGCACAATTGATCCTCCACTAACTCTATTAATTGTTAGAGTTCATTTAACTGAGTAGAACTAAAAATAATTGAACTAGATTTCTATAAATTAGTAATGAAAACATGCAAGACTAAACTCCAAGCCTATTAACTCAAATTAGTTGATGTTGAAGAAAGTGTAACTAGGTTTGGTCTTCATATATGTAATTTTGATCTTTGTACTTGTAAAAGAAAACAAATATTATTTTTGTAAATTATAAAATGAGTTTCTTGCTCATTGCATAGGTCTAGCACATGTTGAAGTGCTATAGGAAAGTCAAAGAGTCAAAGAAAATATTGAAGAGCTCTTCTTGAGCCTATGTGTAATATATACAGTCTATAGAAAAGTCTAAAAGCCCTCCAAAGATGAGCAAAATTACTCTTGATGAAGTTGACCTCCAAATAAGATAAAACTCAGTCATGTCGACTCATATAAGAGACACATCAATTCACTTGGTCAAGGAAACTTAATACAGAGAACGAACAACTATAAATACCCAACTAGGGTCATCACCGAAAAAAACAGAACTCGAATTTCTCTCTGAACTTTGGATGGGTACAAGAAGTGTAGGATGATAGTTTTGGATCACAATTTTGAAGGTATGTCCACAAGCTTAGCAACTTCGGATGGGTACAGTAGACACCTCTGCAATTTTCATGGATAATTATAGTGAGAAAATTACAGTCTTCATCTCCTCAATGTTCATAATCTCGGCCTATCTATACAGTAGGTGATCTTTGAAGCAGCCTTACAATCTCAACATTCTTGTGATAAGGAGGATCTCGTGATCTCATAAATACACACTCTGTCTCGGTATATAGTCCAAAAGTAGTCATAATAAGATGTAATTATGATCTCAGTATAACTATAGTCATGACCTTAATGGATAAGATCATTGTCTCAGTGAATCTAAGTGAAGCTCTCCTATCTATCTCTCCCTCTCTCTATATATATATAAGATCTCTTTGTTGTGGTGAAGATCTCGGTGAGGGTACAACAGTAATGATCTCAGTGGTACAATAGTGATAATCTCAATGTTGCAGTAGTAATGGAGATCTTGGTGGTGCAGTAGTGATGGCCTCAATGGTACAACAATGATGATGATCTCACCAGTGACAAAGAAGAGGATTGGTGTCTTGGTCTTGGAGTGGCATAATAGGTCAAGGGTCATAGTCTTGGTATTCGCCAATTGGAATCTCTACAAGAATAATTTTTTGTTCGTTTTCCTCTCAAAGAGTGAGAGGTCCTGGCCTTGGCAGAAAGCCAACATCTTGTGTTCTTGTCCCTTTGTTTTGGTAGCTATTTGATGAACTAAATAAGACACACTCTAATAATAAGGAAAGATTGTAATAATAATAGAACCTCACAAATAGTTATCATGCTAAGAAGAATCTCATTAAATCTAATTGCCTTAGATTCTTCAGCATGGTATCAGAGCTAAGGTGTTGAAGTCAAAGGAAGGGCAGCAAAAAGAGACATACAAGGATCAATTTTCAAGAAGGGCATCAAATAAAGTTGAAGGGATTCGTCAAGATTGAAGGATTAGTCTACAATAAGCAGTCTACAACAGCAAGGGTTTTTGTCTACAAAATCAAGGAGACAATCTACAACAGAAAGAGCTTGTATCTCCACAGTCATCATCAAAAAGGCTACCAAGACCTTCATCAAGATGTCTACAAAGAAAGGTAACTCAAAGGACCTCAAAATCAAAGATCACCTCATCTTGGAACAGGTTGAAACCCGAGCATCAATCCTTATCTACACTACAAAATAAGGCAAAGCATATTGAAGGTAATAAGGCGTGGTCATCTTCAAGAATGGATCATCTCCTTGCCCTAGAAGAAGATCATCCGAAGAAGCAGCAAATCATCCTCATCAAAAGGAGCAACTTTTTCTATTAAGGAAAGATTCTCTCGTTCAAAAGAAGGTCATCCAAGAAGAAGTACTAATACATCTTCTTCGACATATCATCAAAGCAATCAAGGTGAAGATTTCATCTTCACATGTCAAGTAAGTACCTTTTCATTCTATGTTCAAATTTGGTTAAATGACTTCGTGTTTGCAAGGAGATCTATAAATCAGCTGGGTCAGCAATATTCCTTGCATAAAGAAGGAAGACATAGTCTTTTAAGTAACTGAATTCATTGAACATATCAAAAGGTCTCCTCTGAATTCATGGAAAGGGATACTTATGAAAGCTCCCCTCATATAGCAATATTGGAGACATCAAAGAGATGTATATAATAAACTCATTCTCTAAAGGTGCAATGAAGAAGGTCACATGAAATCTAGTCTACATGAAAGTAAAGGGTATCAAAGGATGTAGGATACCTTCATAAGGCCCCATCTACAAGATCTATAGGATACCTTCGTAAGGCCCCATCTACAAGATCTAGGAAGGAAGATAACCATCATTGATACATAATGCACTAACAATCAAGGTAACAAATATCCATGGGATAAGAAAGTTACCTCATTCAACAACTTGTGGTATCTATGTTAAATAGAGAAAGACAAGTTGATGGCAAAAGTATTAAAGGATAAAATAACTCAAACATGTGCAAAAAGGAAAGGCAAATTTGGTCCTCAAGCGAGACAAAATAGTATAGAAAGACTCAATGCTATGGAAAGATTATGGAAAGAAGTTCATATCACCGGAAAGATGGAGGACGCTGAAAAAAAAAAGGCCAAGGAAAGAGGGAGTAACAAATATCTACTTTGAGTAAGATGGTATACCTCACAAAAGGGTCCTATCATAAGCTCCTAAATCTTGTGTTATAGATATGACCAAGATAATAAGATGCATCGTGGCATCATGAAAGAATTAGAAACAAGAACTCGTGACATCACCATGGGAATCATGAAGGACAAAATCCATGGCAGTCAAACATGAAGGATATAGCTCTTGGGAACCTCATTGGACATGGAAGGAAAGAAAGAACTCATCCAAGACAAGGCTCATCATACATCAAGTCAGAAAGGAAACATCTACCAAATGGGGGCATACAAGATCCTCAAGTTATCACGCTGATGTGGAAAGATTGTACTAATAATAAGGGAAGATTAAACAAACCTCACAAATATTTATCTTGCTAAGAAGAATCTCATTAATTCTAATTGCCCTATATTCTTCAACTGTTGATCTAACTGAGTGACAAGACCATGTCACATAAGTTAATTGCCTCCAAGTTGTCCTGCTGATGTGGAACTTCGATTTACTTAATTTGACTAAGGATAAAGTCAAATTGAGCCTTTCTTGCTACACTTTCTAACAGAATAGAGAGAACAACCAAATAAAATGATTTTTCACTTCACTTATTATTTCATGTTAAGTATATGCTATTCAATATCGTTGAAAATTGTAACTAGGTTCATTCTTCATTATGATGTAATTGCAAATCATGACACTTGTGTACTCATTATAAAGAAAGAAAATGAAAGAAAAAAAATTACATTTTATTTTGGAGTAAAGGCTTCATACTCAAGTTCGATTCAAAAGCATGTTCTTCATGCTTTTAGGTTTTCCGTGCTTTTAGGTCTTCTAGGCATTTCTAGGATAAAGAATAATATTGGTCATGTGTCATAGTCTCATTTAGACTCACTATAATGAAGGGAATTATTTATTTTATCAAAAGAAATCCATGGATAAGCCAAGTTCAAGTTGGCCTAAGAGTAAGATCATGTCGGACTTAAGGAGGGTTATTTAACCCACAAGAAAGATTATAAATACAAGGGAGCTCAACCTCATTTAGACACACATCACAAGAAGGAGAAGGGAATTTAATTTACAATAGTGAAGGAGAAGAAGAGTAGTTGGAGGACGAAAAAGAGGAGAAGAAGTCACAATTTTCCAAAAAAATATTTCTCTCTTGTCTCACTAGGGTTTGTGAAGCAACCAGTTGCAAGAGGTCGAATTTTTGTAGCAGTTGCATGGGGGCGGAAATTATGTTGCAAGGGTCGAAGTTGTAGTAGTAGTATCAAAGTTCTAGAAGTTGTCTCAAGGAAGATCTTGTTGAGGGTTGGCTTGGGTTTTTGGTTCTTGGAAGCCTCTTTTTGTAAGCATTTTCTAAAGAAGAAGAGAAGCATCATTTCTAGACTTCCCCCCTAGAGGGCTTTGTTGAGAAATATAACTAGTTTTAGTCTTCATAATTGTTGTACTCATTGTAATATGTATGATTTGGGGAGGAAAAAGATCAAGCATCCATGGTGATCAGGGTTTACGGCACGTAAATCAAGATCTATGCGCATGGAGGCCTCAACACTCCCCAGGTCGGCGTTGAGGCTTCACATGAGAAGCTGCAATCAATATGGAAGGCTTTCGAAGGCTGTGGGGCTCCATCATGGGACCGGTACACACACAAGCTGCTGCGACCCGACCTTCTTTTCGCTCATCCCCAACTGATATACCACGATTGTTACAGAGATTGGGGCTCCTCGCGGAACGACCACCACGATGCACGGACTCCCTCGCTGAAAATGGAGATAGAACGATGGGCCGTTGTATTGCACACCAGAGACGGGGAATATGCAGGAACCCCACTCAAAAAAGCAACGGTTGGGCGCTATCTCCTTCCGTACCAAGGTAATCGCTTAGATCAGCCTGTCGAAATGGACAAAAGAGATGCAGTGCGGTCGATCTGGCCAACGCAAAGGGATTTATGGACTGTGTAGCCTGCGGCATCCCAGTTCCCAACTGAACAGGGGAGGACACCTGCCAACGACCGGAAGTCGGGTATAGCGACCCTAGCCAAAGCGGCCATGAGCCTGGAGACCCGGATCTTCCCGCGAAACACAAATACTCTTGACAGAGAGGATGGATCTCTGTCAGACAATCCCAACAAGCCAGATCCGGAGAGACCAAGGCATAGACAGGGTCCAAAGCTAAATGGTGCATCTGGGTTCACAGAGGAACTATCTGATCCAACAGAACGAGGCCCCAAAAAGACCGATCCACTCTGCATCGAAGAAGATCTGATACAGATCT
The DNA here is from genome assembly GCA_000404065.3 of Pinus taeda. NCBI lineage: Eukaryota > Viridiplantae > Streptophyta > Pinopsida > Pinales > Pinaceae > Pinus > Pinus taeda. The sequence goes on from APFE030041275.1 coordinate 54,871, forward strand.
TCATCAAATCGATAGCGGGCAAACATTTCTCAATGCGGCTCAGTAGAGGGATGAGCATCCATGCTTTAAAAAAGGAAATCCAGGGTCAACTTGGAACCCCAGCAGAACAGCAAAATCTGATATATACAGGATATAGTCTACAGGACAACCAAACTCTTCAGCACTACGACATCATTAAAGATTCAACAATCATCCTAAATCTACGACTGCGCGGCGGATACAATAGAGCCAGCTCAAAAAATACAGGTTCCTTTCCGTATGCAGTCAAAGGAAAGGAAAAAACGCAAAATAAACCAGCACCACCACCAAAGCTACCAGGCCCCTACATTGTCGAACAAAAGCCGGAATCACCAACGCTACAAGCATCTTTGCAGGAGGTAACTAATCTATAGACAGATCTATCCAAAAATGCAATTATTTGTAGATTTAATGGGTTCTGGCCAAAATTGGATGCTCTGCACCAATGGATTTTTTCAACATGGACATCTAACTGTGAAATTTACCTATGCCCAAAAGGGTTTTTTATAGTTAGATTTAATACAGAACAAGAACGAGATAGCATTATCAATGAGGGGCCTTGGTTTTGGGGCAGTGCTAGCCTCTTCACCACCCCCTGGTTCCCTGATTTCGATGCCAATACAATGAAAGTCTCAACAATGCTTGTTTGGGTAAGGCTACATAGTCTCCCTCTACATTTTTGGCATCACAAAGTTTTAATAGCCATTGGGAACTCTTTGGGGAAATTCCTAAAAATGGATGAAGACAGAGCTATCAGGGGAATATTCATATTTGCAAGAATATGTGTAGAAGTGAACCTGATTCAGGGGCTACCTGATCACATCACTTTGAACTTCAATAATTCTCAGTGGATACAACCGGTTGACTATGAGAACACAACATTCAGATGCAGGGGTTGCATGCAAACAGGGCACCTTCAATATCCCTACCCACTAGCTCGAAAAGACCCCAAGAGGAACAAGAAACAACAAAAAAAGTCTGAAGGATGGCAGAATACCGACCCACTGGAAGAAGAGGACATGAATGCAAATCCTACAGAGAACCAGACAGAACCTGGCACTCAAATGAGACAGAAATACACTTGGGAAGAGAATGCCTTGGGGCCACACAATTCAGAACTGCAACAAGAACCACAACTAGAAGTGAGCGTCATCAAACGAGCTCATGGATCCGAGGCTCGGAATCGGACAAAGAACTTCCATTGATCACAATATAAAACCAGCTAGCTATTATTGCACCCACTCCTGACCCCGGAGGTTGGCGACGAGTGGAGAAGAAGAAAGGCAGGAAAGTATAGGCTAGCTGGAACTTATTTTCTTCTTCTTTTTTCTTTTTTCTTTTGATTCCTGTCATTACAAGAACAACCATGTGCATATGCTTCAAGCATCTAAAAAATATAATTTTTTCAAATGAATAAAATTACGACTTTTTCTACGGGAAAAAAATGTATCTTATGTAACAAACAAAAAAAATAAGGAAATTTATTGTTATTAAAGCATGGGTGCCATGTTTATTATTGATGGTATTTTAGGGAAAGAATGTTTTAGTGCTTATAGGATTTGTTTGGTCTGAGGATTTGTCTGTCATGAGTCAAAGGAGTCGACATCATGTTTATAAGACCCTTTCGAGAAATTTGTAATTATATAATAAAAAAATGGAGTCTAGAACATGGAAAATTTTAGGGTCTAATATTCGCAGGTGGCCTAATTTTCCATGATTTTTCCAAAAAAAAGATTCGTGAATTTCCATTTTTGTATAGAAACGATTCACCCAAATTTTACAATATAAAATTATTTTACCTTAAAAATCGTCAACATTATATAGAGAAGATATATAAAATTATTATAATTTTGAATAACTTTCACAAATACATCAACAAATGTTTTATAGTTTGCATATTAGGGACTAGTGAAATTCGCCAATGCTTTTAAACTTCAAAATAATTTTACATCTTTAAAATTTTCTTGGTCTAAAAAGACCTGGATTCTCCAAGGGTAAAAGTTGAAGTTGGGATCATCAAGTCGTCCTAAAGGATGGAATTCGACCCCTTGAGAAGGCTATATAAAGAGCAGTTCAAACTCATTTGGAGACACACTCACTCACAAGTTCAATATATCAAGGAAAGAGTTTGATTTGTAACTGGGAAAAGGAGAGCGAAGATCTAGAAGAAGTTGAGAGGATGAAATATCTTCTTCTTTGGCTCTATTTATCTCACACAAGTGAAATTATAGGTTTTTTCGGTTGCAGGAAGAGGCAAAAGTTGCAGGATTGAATTGCAGTAGGACGAAGTGCAACATCTTGTAGCTAGGAGGAAGGAAAAGTTTTCTTGCTCTTGGAAGGTCCCAGAAGGAGGTTGAATTAGGGTTTCTTCAGGAGGTGAAAGGTTGAAATTACAGGGTCGAAGTTTTAGGTCAAGTAGCAGTATTGTAGTTGGCAAGTCAAAGTTGCAGTGTGTAGCTATTTTTGTGCAAAAAGGAATGAATTGAGGAAGGGTTGACTTGGTACTTGGGGGACTTGGTACTGGGATTAAGTCTTTGTATCTCATTTGAAGCAGATTCTAAGAAGAGAAGAGTTTATGGGTTTTCCCCTTGGAGAGGTTTTTCCCTGGATGAGAGCTTATTTTTGTGTCCTCTCTTGTTGTTGTTATTCTTCATATTATTTGATGAAAATATCTAAATAAAGAAGATAACTAAACATTCACAAGCAGACATCAAAGTTATAGTAAATAAGATATAATGGTTGGCAGTTTACATTTTCTAACATAGTATTAGAGCTAAGGTGAGCAAGGAAGGCAGCTGGAAGGACACTAAAAGGAGTTACTTGTCGAGGGGAAGGGAAAAAAGAAACTTTCAAAGCTTGAAGTAGGAGACTACAAGGAAGATTATCTTTTGAAGGAATCTAGTTAAAGACTCATTTGTAGAAGGTCTTATGATCTAGGGTTTCTACATTAATGAAGATCAAGGACTATATCATTCTCACCAGAAGGGCATTGATCTCATAAGAAGAAGTATACTTGGAAGGAATCAATCTTAGAAGATGTTGGTGAAAGAATCCTAGGGAACATCTTTCAAGGAAATCTCCTCATAGATCTTCAAGGAAGGTTCAAGATATCATCAAAAGGAATCTTAATCATCAAGTATCATTTTGTTACATTATGGTTGGATCTTCAAGTCATGTGAGTTATTTCTGCAAGGAGAGCAATAAGCTCATTAGGGCATAAAACTAGCATGGAAGAAAATAATTGACTTGATACTCACAGAACAAGAAGTGATGGAATATGTCATTGGGAAAATCATTGAACCTAACAAATAAAGGACACAAGAACTAGAAAAATACAAGAAAGGGTAAGTAGGTGCACAAAGAATCATTACCAAATCAATTAAGAATTCTCTTGTTCCATTTGTTGCAAACTTGAAGACTTCCAAGGTAATGTATGACAAGCTAGTGAATTTGCACTTTGTAAGTACAAGAAGTCAAAACATGTCTTTGTGGAACAAACTATATAGAATAAAGAAATCATTATGAGAATATCTCAGCTAAGAGACCATTCGCAAGGAATCGGGGAACCAATTACTGATTGAGAAGTGACCATATGTGTTCTCAATGGTTTACCACCAGAATGGACCAACTTTGCAACAATTATCTACTCCAAGAAATATTAAACTCCCTTTGATGTGTTGTGGGCACAATGCATACTAGAAGAATCAAGGTTCACGGTCAAGGATTATATTGGATCATATGAGCAATCTCAATCCTTTCTAGCCCGGTTCAAGAAGATGAAGAAGGGAAATTCCTTGATTTCATAAGAGCATCAACTTCTTAAAGACAAGAACTTATGAAGAAGTTGAACCTCTTATGAAGAAAAGAACTGTCCCTGGATTCCCTTATTGATTTTAGAGGGAGCTAAAGGAGTCTCCTTAAATAGGATCAAGGAAAAAAAGCAATGGTTTTCTTCCACATTGGGGTTCCACTTAAAATCCCTATTGTTCATATGGTTGTGTGTGTTTATGTTCTATCTACTTTTTAACTTCTCATACTTATTGTTTAATTGATGAATAATATAACAATAAAGCACTAATCAGATAAGTTATCTAGATATGCACGTGGGTTGTTGTAGTAACAGTCACGTATATACGCTAGTCACCTTCACAACAACCACGTATAATAATCAGAATAAGAAATTGAAATTCAAAGTGTATAAAATACTGATTCACATCCCCCCCTTTCCCCTCATTTTTTTTCCTAACAATTGGTATTAGAGCAGGTGCTTCAAAAGAAGCTTTATCGCTTGAAGGAAGATTTATCAAGATGAGAAATCAAGAGGGAGTAGCATCTACCAGGGCACCATTGTTTAATGGAACCAAATTGGTTTTTTGGAAAATCGGAACAAGAACTTATCTACAGTCACTTGAAGTTGATGTTTGGGCAATCGTTGAAGGAGGCCACCAATATCCATCCTCCATTCCTACAGACGAAGCAGAAAAGAAAAAATATGAGACCGATGCAAAGGTTGTCAACGCTCTGTTGGGAAGCTTGGCAGAATCAAATTTGTGAAGGTTATGCAGCTGAATACAACAAAGGCTATATGGGACAAGATCATCCAAAGTTATGAAGGTGATACTAAGGTAAAGAGTGCCAAACTCCAAACATTTAGAATTCAATATGAAACTTTTAGAATGCATATTGATGAAAGCATTGCAAGTTTCTTTCTGTGGGTAGATGAGATCGTTAATTTAATGAGAAATCTTGGTGATAAAGTAAAATATTCAACACTGTTGAGAAAATATCTAACCCCAAAATTCGATTTGAAAGTATCTGCCATTGAAGAAATGCAGGATTTGAAAAACCTTACTGTTGAACAACTTCATGGGATCTTAACAGTTTATGAAATGAGAAAGGGGGGTCCCTCAGATATCAAAGAAGCAACATTCAAATCTACTTTGAAAGGAAAAGAAAATGAGGAGCTTAAGGAATCAAGTTATGTATCAGAAGAAGAAAAGGCAAACTCTGTAAAGAAACTCCAAGTAAGAATTGGCAGATTTAAAGGTAAGCTTCTTTTCAAATGCTTTGCTTATGGAAGGGTTGGTCATTAGGCTGCTAAATGTCTTTATAAAGAAAACCATGAAAAATGGAATAATTCTGCAAAAGTAAATTTTAGAGGAAGGTTTGAAAACAATAAAAGTTTCTACACGCGAAGATAGTGATGGTCTTTCAAATGGTGAAGAAGGTGAGAATGATCAAGAAGATCAATAACATATGGCATTTGAAGGTAAATGTATTAATGAGTATGATGATGTTTTTATGGATGTGCAAGAAGAAAACAATAATCTCATTGAAGAAATAACTCAGCTTAAAATTCGTCTAGAAGAAGCTAAATTAGCAAAAGAGGCACTAAAGAAACAAATTCTAGAAAGGAAAAGGCATAATGGAAAGTTAGAACTAGAAATAGTAAGTCTAAGAAAGGAACTTGAGAAAACAAAAGGTTTAAACCTTGGATTTGCTAAAGGATCTAAGACCCTAGAAGAAATCATCAAAATACAACACTCTAATCTAATAAAAACAGGTCTTGGATATAATGGAGAATCATCAAAGACTGTAAAATCTTCTAAAATGGGTACAAGAAGCTATCTCAATGTAGTGAAGGGAAGCAATCAACAAAATTCCAGCTCCTAGCAAAGGAATGAGGGATCAAATGTCTCTCAAGTAAACCATCCTTACCACACTCAAAAGGGAAACTACACAAAAAGGTACTATACTCCCACGAATTTCTACTTCAACGATCAATGCTTCACTTGTCATAATTTTGGTCATAAGGTTGCCCAATGTGTCGCTTATAAAACTATCATGACTAGAGAAGCAAGAAAATAAAAGAATGAGATTAGATTAAAGAAATACTCTTACAATACTCTCACATCTCCAAGATAAAACAAAATGTTCCTTTTGCAATAAATTTGGGCATAAAGAGATTGAATGTAGAAACAGAATGTAACCAACTATTCAAAATGAACAAAAGGCAACAACATCCAAGGTATGGAAAAAGCTTAAAATTGTGGCTTAGCTTTGTATGGAGGAGATCAAGAAAATATATGGTACATTGTCAATGGATACTCAAAGCATATGACAGGTGATAAAGATAAATTTATGTCTTTTAATGAAATAAAGAAAGAAAAGAATGTAACCTTTGGAAATAACTAACCTGCTGCGATTAAAGGGAAAGGAACTGTTTTGCTGAAGGATAAGGTTAAAGTTGGAAATGTTTTGTTTGTTGATGGATTAAGACATAACTTGTTGAGTGTTAGTCAAATGTGTGACCAAGGGCATGAAGTTGTTTTCAGATCAAAGAATTGTGGTACAAAATCTCGATACGTGTAAGATCATAATAAAAGGAACACGAACTCCAAGTAACGTTTATATCTTGGAAGGCGGCCAAGAGCATTGTTACTTGAGAAAATCATAAGAAAGTTGGCGTTTGCACAGAAGATTGAGACATCTAAGCTTCACCCAATTACACAAGTCAAGCAAAATGGGAGCAGTATGTGACTTGCATAACATCTCTATGCCAGAAAATATCATATGCAAATCATGTCAATTTGGTAAGGAAACCAGAGTTCAGTTTAATGCTAAAGAAGGTACTTCAAATAAGCCACTTGAATTTATTCATACTTATTTGTGTGGTCCTATGAGAAACAAGTCTTTTCAAGGTGAACAATACTTCATATTATTCATTAAGTTTTACTAGAATGTGTTGGATTGGCTTATTGAAACATAAAGATGAAGCATTTGATAAATTTGAAGTATTCAAAGATTTAGTAGAAAATGAGTTAGATTTAAAAATCAAATGCCTTAGATCTGAGTTTTTCATCTTTTGTGAACAACATGGTATTAAGAGGCAGTGTTCTATAGCTAAAACTCTTCAACAAAACGGAGTGGCAGAAAGAATGAACATAACAATCTAACAAATGGCATGTGCCATGCTTGATGACTCTGGAGCACCTCATACCTTATGGGGGGAAGCAGTACATACAACCATGAATATCCTCAACAAAGCTCATATTCACGTAAATAGTGATAAAACTCCTTATCAACTATGGTTTGTTAAGCCTTCAAACATTTTAAATTTTTTGGAAGCAAATGTTACATACATAATAATGATGATAAGATTGGAAAGTTTGAGTCTAGAGTTGATGAGGGAATTCTCCTTGGATACTCCGGTAGAAGCAAAGGATATACATGCGACAATAAAAGGCTTCAAAAGATTGTTGAATGCATTGATGTTGTAATTGATGAAGCATCCACAGGTACCAAAAGAGAAGCACTGGCAGATGACGAACTTGTTTCTACAACAGGCCAAGTGGTTGTAGGAGAGGGAACTAATGAAGCACTAGAAGAAGGAATTACGAAAGCATCGGAAAAGACTTTGTCAATGTATGTTTAGAAAATCATCTGAAATCTCAAATTCTAGGTGAAAATGAAGTTGGAGTACAAACTAGAAGAACTCTTGTTGTAACTTCCAGTTACCTAGCCTTACTATCCACAATTGAACCTCAAAACGTAAATCAAGCAAGCAAAGATAAATGTTGGGTTAAGCCAATGGATGAAGAACTTGATCAAATGGAAAAGAACCATACATGGGAGTTAGTACCAAGAACTCATGATACAAATATCATTGAGACAAAATGGGTGCTCAAAAACAAACTAAATGAAAATGGAGAAGTGATTAGAAACAAAGCAAGAGTTGTTTGCAAAGGCTACGCTCAACAAGAAGGAATATACTTTGAAGAAACATTCGCACCTGTAATTAAACTTGAAGCCATAAGAATGTTTCTTGTACTTTCAAGCTTTCATAACTTCAAAGTTGTTAAATTATGGTATGTTCTATGCTTAGAGCAATTTACTTATTTTTCTTCTTATTACCCACAGAATAGCAATCACATATACATTAAGTAAAGTGCAGATAGAACATTAAATGATCAACAGAAAACAAGTCAAGACAAGAGACACAAGATGTGGCGGCTAGCCAGGGACAAACCCCAATGCAGGGAAACCCTTTGATCAAATCTTCTTTTATCTTCAATAGTTCAGTAGAGAGAAAATAGTACAAAATTTGAATTCTGTAATTTTATATCAACAACATCAAACCCTAGATCAGTAAAGTCAAGCTTGGTCAAAGTAGTTGAAATTGACCTCTAAAATGCTTGGTTAATTTCCAATCTACTTGTCCTCGAATAACCTGAATAAACAACCTTGAACAGCCCCAAAAGCACAGTCAATTTGCAAATTTCTAAAGTCAACTTGCACCCTTAAACTAGGGTAGTCAATATCGGTCAAACCAGAGGTCATGTCACCTCGGTTTTCATGCCAAAAATTGTGGCCTGCCTAGGAGAGGCAACCACACCCAATCTGCACCTCTGGATGGTCAACACTGGTCAAAGAGATGACTTGCTGCCCTAGCGTCCTTCTTTCTGCGTCTCCCTTGCCCTAGGACGTCTTCCTTTCAGCCACACGTGTGAAAGAGAGAGGGGCTCCTTTTATGCGTAGGGGAGAGAGAGAAGATGAGTGAATGAATTGTCCAATGAGGAGGAGAATCCTTGTATTTATATGCAAACATTGAGGGTGAATAGACATGACTGTTGGGCTTCTGAGCCTACATAAGTTTACTAGCCAACCTTGATAATTTGTCCATAATCAAAATAAATTCATATCTCCATAAATACTTATCGGAATCGGATGATATTTCGATCAATCCTACACCTCTCAATGGGAGGAATCTAGGAAAAATATCAAAGCGATAAATAAGGTGATCCACATGGAGTTTGGCCCTAATTGCCAGTTTTAACACTCCCTCTCAACTAGGGAGAACTTCATTTGCAATCTGTCAGACTGTCGTTGTTATCCATCCATCAAATACATTGCCCTGTACAACTCGACCCCTCTCTACGCTGCTTTTCTATGCTCTTCTCTGCTCAAACTATGAAGAAGAAGAAATGATCGAGAATGTATCATAACATCCTCCACTAACCCGAAGTCAGTCTCAGAGTGTGAACCACTCTCACTAATCCCAAATCAGTATCATTGATCCCATATCAATGGAGGTCATCCTAGCATAGGGAGTACGGTAGATACAACGATGCGTCCATCGATGGTACTACTATGGTCCCTTTCCTCATTTCCCTGCTCATTGATCCTATGAGAGGTACTTCCAATGAGTCCCAGACTACATGGGTAGGATGCCTCGATAGGAGAACTAATCATCATGTCTACAGGAGAACGAATCATCCTGTCCAGTGGATGCCATGGAGAACTAATCATCCTGACCTACAGGAGAATTAATCATCATGTTCCATAGTCGCCACGGAGAATGAATCATCCTAGCCCACAGGAGAACTAATCATCATGTTCCACAGTCGCCACGGGGTGTCACAGGGGATGGTTGAACCTTTACCATGTACATAGTGCACCACCAAGGGATGGTGAGTCGCCGTGTGGTCACATGTCGCTCCAAGAAGTACCCCGCACTCCCTGGAGCTCCCAGAACTCAATACATCATACTTGACTCTCATAAGAGGATCTCTTAACGACACCAAGTCATTCTCGGAAAGTCCGGAATTTAACCTTTCCTAGGGGCTTTGTCAAAATGTTGGCGACTTGTTCATTTGTACTGATATGTTGGAGCCTTATTGCTCCTCGTTGCACCATATCTCGAATATAATGGTACCTGATATCGATATGCTTGGAGCGATCATGAAATATGGGATTCCCTGATAAACGTATCCCACTCTGGTTGTCACACAGGATTACGGTGGTATCCAATGTAAATCCAAACAGCTCACTAAAGATCTTTCGCAACCAGACTGCCTCACAGGAGGCCATGCTAACAGTAATGTACTTTGCCTCAATGGTGCTCAAAGTCACCGACTTCTGCTTCTTGCTCATCCAGGATATCGAGGCAGATCCCAAAGAGAAACAACACCAGGAAGTGCTCTTTCAATCCACCACATTGCCTGCCCAATCAGCATCAATATACCCAAGTAGTCTCACATCTCCGACAATGTATCTCAACCCATGAGTGATTGTGCCACGAAGATATCTCAACAAACTCTTGGCACCAATCCAATGTGAGTGGTGAGGCTCAACCATATGTTGACTCAATGTGTTGTTTGCAAAGCATATATCCGGACAGGAGTTCACCAAGAACATTAATGCTCCGACGAGTTGACGATACTCGGTAGGATTTCGTAAAATAGGTCTGGTAGCACTACTGCTTAAGTTCTTGAAGTCAAGCTCCGTCGAGGTAGTTACGGGCTTGCAATCCACCATGCCAAATCCCTCCAATACCTTCACCACATATTTTCCTTGAGATAAGAAAATCTCCCCTGGTTTCTGCCAAACTTCCAGTCCTAGGAAATAGTGCATAAGTCCTAGGTATTTCATCTCGAACTCAGAAGCCAGCTCCCTCTTACATTCATGAATGAGAGGGTCTGCACCTGTTAGGAAGAGGTCGTCAACATATAGCACCAATATGAGAGGCTTGCCATCTATAACCTTAAAGTAAAGGTTAGGGTCGGCTTCACTCCTAGTGAGTCCTAGCTTCATCAAGTAGTTATCAATCCTCTAATACCATGTTCGGGGTGCTTGCTTTAGCCCATAGAGGGCCTTCTTCAACTTGCACACATGAGATTCTCGATCATAAATTTCAAATCCTTCGGGTTGCTCCACATAGACCTCCTCTTTGATTGAACCATGTAAGAACGCAATCTTGACATCCATCTGATGTAGGTTCCATCCTTGTGAAGCAGCAAGGGCTATGATCGAGCAGATGGTGGTATATCGGGCAACAGGTGCAAATATCTCATCATAGTCTATACGTTCCTTCTAGGAGAAGCCACGAGCGACAAAACGAGCCTTATACTTTTCCATACTTCCATCAACTGCATACTTTAACTTGTAAAGCCATTTTGAAGTGACAACTGCTTTGTCCTGGGGACTAGGGACCACATCCCAAACATCGTTTTTCATAATGGACTCATACTCGGTCATAGCATCCTTCCATACTTTATGTTTGATGGCATCTATGAATGAAGAAGGCTCATTTTGGATGATCGTGCTCATGATGGTCAGGTATCTCTGATACCTGTTCGGCTTCATACTTTCACGGAAGGTTCCTCGAGGTGCAATGTGTCCTTCAGCATCATCAAGTGTCCCCCTAAGCCATGAAGGCCTCTTCCTAGAAGAGGAAGGCTCTTGCAGAGGAGGATCAATAGGATCCATAAGTTCTTCCACATCAAGCATCGTCTCATCTTCCTTTTCCTTCGGTTCCCCGATGGCAGCTTCTTTAGATCCCCTTAAATTAGGAAGATCGTCAACTTTGCTAAGAGCCATATCTTAGTCAAAGGTGACATCATGACTCATCTTGACTTCCCTTTGACCAGCTACATAGATTCTATAGTCCTTACTATTTTCGCTATAGCCCACGAAGATTCCTTTCTTTCCAGATGCACCCAGTTTATTCCTTTTCTCTTTAGGCACATGAAAATATACAGGGCTTCCAAAAATTCTAAAATGAGATACGTCAAGTTTCTTACCGGTGAACATTTCTTCGGGAGTCTTGGAACCCAATGCTTGATGAGGGCATCGGTTTTGTACATATACGACGATATTTTCAGCTTCGGCCCATAGAAACTTCGGAAGTCTTTGATCATGGAGCATAGCACGGACAGCTTCCACAATTGTACGATTCTTCCTTTCCGCCACACCATTCTACTCAAGAGTATATGGTGTAGTAGTCTCCCTCTTAATGCCACCCTCTTTGCAAAAGTCATGAAACTCATTGGTTTCATATTCAATCCCATTATCAGTCCTTAAGGTCTTGATCTTCTTTTCGATTTGATTCTCAATCAAGGCTTTGAAGTGCCGAAACCAGGAGAACACTTCATCCTTCTTTTTCAATAAGTATATCCAAGCCTTGCGAGAATAATCATCTGTAAAAATGAGGTAATATAAATATCCTCCCAAGGAGTCCACAAGCATCATACCGGATATGTCTGAGTGAACCAACTGCAATATATCGGAGGTCTTGCTTTGGCTTGAGGGGAATGGTCCCCTTTTGAGATTTCCTTCGGCACATCCTGGACATACACCTTCTTGCTCTAATCTGAACTCAGACATCCCGGTCACCATTTTTCTTACATCAGGTAGAGCTTTATAATGAAGGTGAGCAAACCTCTGATGCCATAGTTCAGATTGAAGAGATGTGTCACAAGACATGACAACCAACAGACTTACTCCACCTGATATAATTAATCAACTTGAAAACCAAGACTAAAAGCATCTTTAAAGTTCTTTCTCCATACACGTATCTTGCCATCGCTGAAGGCCACCTTGTAGCCTTTGTCTTCCATTGCCGAAATGGACACCAGGTTCTTTTTGAAATCAGGTACATATAATACATCTTGTAAGTGGATGGTATTACCCTGATTGAATTGAAGAGTGACATTTCCTACGCCTTTCACGGGATATTTTGAATTATCTCCAAGAACAATTTCCAGGTTGGTTTCCTTCTCTATCAGATTATAGGGAGCTTCTTTGTAACCAGTGAAGTGCCTTGAGGCACCACTATCAATAAGCCAATTTCCTAGCGAGTCCGGGGGAGTAGTAGTAGATAGAGCTGCTGGTAGATAATATTCATCTTGCTTATTGTTAACAATGTTAGATTCATATATGGAATTTCTTGCCTTCTTGAATGGTTGTCCTCTTCTTTGATTTCCGGCACTTCTTTTACCTCTCTGATTTGACCTGCCATTCCTTTGATTGCCTTGAGAGGGATTTTGATCATCGTCTCGGTGTGTGTCCCTTTTATCAGGGCACTCTCTTGCATAGTGACCCGTTTTATTGCAATTGTAACATCGTCCGTTTCTTCCACCCTTTGGTCCAGCCTTTCCTTTGAATTTAGCTCCGGAATTGTTTCTTCTTTTAGTATGAGAAGAAAAGGCAGAAGGATGACCTTTAAGTATGGGAATTTCTTACTCTTCCATCCTCGTTTCTTCTTGAATGCATCTGGCCATTAATTCCTCAAATCCAAGAATTACGTTATTGTTGAGAAGAGTAGTCCTGAATATATACCATTCAGATAGCAGTCCTCCAAGACTTGTGAGTGTCATTTCCCTGTCAGGAATTACTTCCCCAATAGATAGGAGATCGTTCTTGATCTCGGTGATTCTTAAGAAATATGCTTGCATACTGTCATCTTTGCCCTTCTTAATTTCCTTTAGCTTATTTCTAAGAAACAAGACTTGATTTGCATCATTAACTTTAAATAAACTCACCAGTCTATCGTAGATTTCCTTGGAGGTGTTCAGCTCGGAAACATAGGCCACCAAGCGCTTGTCGATAGAGTCCCAGATGATCTTCCTTGCTTTGCCTTCTCCCTTGGTCCATTTGTTCCTAGCAGTAGCGCATGCATTTGATGGAGGCTCAACAATTCCGCCTCTCACATGGTCGAACACTTCCTGTTCTTCTAATGTTAGATCGAGAGACATCTTCTATCCGCAATAGTCAGACTTCTCACGTAGTTTGTCTTCAGTAGGGAATTGCGTTGAGGACCCCATGGTTTCTTTTAAGATAGCCTTGCCAACCTTCTCTTCGGTCATTGCTCTTGCTTGGGTTTTGTCTTCACCTCAGCGATAATACCATGTTAAATTAAGGTACGTTCTATGCTTAGAGCAGTTTACTTATTTTTCTTCTTATTACCCACAGATTGGATATCACATATACATTAAGTAAAGTGTGGATAGAACATTAAATGATTAATAGAAAACAAGCCAAGACAGAGACACAAGATGTGGCGGCTAGCAAGGGACAAACCCCAATGCGAGGAAACCCTTTGATCAAATATTTTTTTATCTGCAATAGTTCGGCAGAGAGAAATAGTACAAAATCTGAATTTCGTAATTTTATATCAGCAACAGCAAACCCTAGATCAACAAAGTCAAACTTGGTCAAACTAGTCGAAATTGAGCTCTAAAATGCTTGGTCAATTTCTAGTCAACTTGTCCTTGAACAACCTGAAGAAACAACCCTTGAACAGCCCCAAAAGTACAACCAATTTGCAAATTTTTGAAGTCAACTTGCAGCCTTAAACTAAGGCAGTGAATATCGATCAAACCAGAGGTCAGATCACCTCGGTTTTTGTGCCAAGAATTGCGGCTTGCCTACGAGAGGCAACCACATCCAATCCGCACTTCTGGATGGTCAACGCTGGTAAAAGAGATGGCCTACTACCTTAGTGTCCTCCTTTCTGCCTCTTCCTTTCCCTAGGACGTCTTCCTTTCATCCACACGTGTGAGAGAGAGAGAGAGAGAGAGACTCCTTTTATGCGTAGGAGAGCGAGAGAAGATGAGTGAATGAATTATCCAAATGAGGAGGATCCTTGTATTTATATGCAAACATTGAGGGTGAATAGACGTGACTATTGGGCTTCTGAGCCTACAGAAGTTTGTTGGTCAACTTTGACAATTTGTCCATAATCAAAATAAATTCATATCTCCATAAATACTTATCGGAATCGGATGCTTTAGATCAATCCTACACCTCTCAATGAGAGAAATCTAGGAAAAATATCAGAACCATAAATAAGGTGATCCACATGGAGTTTGGCCCTAGTTGCCAATTTTAACAAAAGTATTTCAAATGGATGTTAAATCTGCATTTTTGAATGTGAATCTAGAATAAGAAGTTTATATTGAATAACCTGAAGGATTTATTCTAAGCAATGATAAAAATCTTGTTTGCAAGCTTAAAAAGGTTTTGTATGGATTAAAACAAGCTCCTCATGCATGGTATTCTCATCTTGACAAGTATCTTCAACAACAAGGTTTCAAAAAGGGGTCAACGAACAACAACCTATATATAAAATTTGATACAGATAAATTTTTAATAGTTGTTGTTTATGTAGACGACATCATATTTGGAAATAATGTAAAAACTATGAGTCAAGAAGTTACTTATGTTATGCACCTAGAATTTGAGATGTCTTTACTTGGTGAACCAACACACTTTCTTGGTATTCAAGTTCAACAAACAAAGAATGGTATGTTTCTCTCACAAACCAAGTACCTCAAGCAAATTTCGAAAAAATATTGAATGGAAAACCGCAAGCTTGTACCAGACCAGTGTTTTAAAAACCAGTAACCCATTAAACCGGCCGGTTAGCAAGCCTACCGGGTCAAACAAGGTTAAAAACTCGGTTTACCTCCTCATGTCGCATTTTTTTTCCCTAATCGACTTGTTATTTTTTTCCTAAATCGCCCCGTTTATTGCTAGGGCAACTATAACCCCCACAAAATGCATTTTGTGAATTGAAGTTGGATTGAGAGAAATTTGGGGTTGTTTTTCCTCCAAAAATAGTCCCTTCAAGAAAAACATGCCTACCTTGTCATTTTCCTGACACATCTCAACCCTAACAATGTTGGCAATTAAAGGTAACGTTAAATTCTTAAGATAAAGTGACACTTCCTTTAATTTTCATTTTCATCTTTTTACTTAAATTTTTAACATTACCATGAAATGACTCAGGATGTTTGAAAGTGGTTTCGACCTCGTTGGATTTCATAAGCAGAAACTAGAATTTTAGATTTCACTCAAAATTTAGTGAACTTAATGGTTTTTAGGATTTCATGGTTTGGGGGTTTGCAATGTTTGCGTTGAATCAATGATGAGTTTCATGAGTGACCATGTTGATCAATGATTTATAGTTTTGATGTCTATTTTTGCTACTACTAAAGTTGTAGAGGAGTTTTAGGAGTCCTCAAACTCGGAGGCATATTATTTATGTAGCTCATGTTGATGATCTCTTGTCTAGTAGTGGTGATGAGTTTGATCATGATGAGGAGTGATCATGTTGTTGATCACTTATATGTAGACTTGTAGTAGTTCAGTAACCCCATAGCTTGGAGCATTGTTTTCAGACTCTAGGGGCCATTAGAGCCTCATTGATTATGTATTTTGTTGTGGATATGTATTGCACTCGATACCATTTTGATATATTCACCTTTACATGGTATATAGATGAGAAAACCTTGCATATTTTGTTTCTATTGGCTTGGAATCATGGTTTTAAATCTTAAAAATAGTTTTTTTCATTAAAAAATAATTATTTAATGTACTTTTTTTTTAACTAGTTCATTTAGACTTGACCAGTCCTAGTTCGACTAGTTTCGGTTTGAAACCCAGTTCATTAGGTGGTCTGGTCCAGTCATCGGTTCTAGTTTTTAAAACATTGATGCAAACCAATGGTAACAGGAAGCAATCATAGTTCACATGATGATTCTCCTTCAGTGAATCAACCAGAATACAAATCTATGATCAGAAGTTGGGATTGTTGGACAATTTCAAGCAAATCTTAAAGGATCTCATCTCCATGAAGTCAAGAGGATATTCAAGTATTTACAAAGAACTCAAGATTTTGGTCTATGGTATCCCAAAGATGCAGATTTTGCACTTCATGCCTACACATACGCAAATTGGGCAGGTAATATTGATAATCGAAAGACTACTAGTGGTTCAGCAAAAAAACAAAGCTTTGTTGCTTTATCTACTATTGAGGCAGAGTATGTTGTTGTTGCATCTTGTTGTACTCAACTTTTATGGATGATACAAACATTGCAAGACATTCAAATCACTTGTCCTCAACCTATACCTATTATATGTGATAATACTAGTGCCATAAGTATTTCAAAAAATCATGCCATGCACTCAAAAACCAATCATATTCCCATCAAATATCACTTTCTGAGAGAACATGTGCTTGAACAAAAGGCCAAACTGGAATATGTTCCTTCAAAGGAACAAGTTGCAGAGATATTGTAGAAGCCACTTCCATAAGATTCCTTTGAATATCTCAAACAAAAACTAGTACTAGTCTTTGCCTCATTACTTTGTTAATTATTCTAACAGATCTTTCATGTTCAAGAGGAGTTGAGACCGAAAAATTATTACAATTTACTTTCTATACGCAGATCTCATGAAGGACAATCACGTATATAGGCAAGTTTGGTTCTCTACAGTAGCGTATGTAATCCCATTATTTTGGCAATTTGATGATGTAACCCCAGAATGTTGGGTGATTAACGTTAGCATGAGTCCTTGGTGATAGGAACAATGATATTTAGTTGAGTCATAGAGTCATGTACTTTGTTGAAAACCTTTCAAAAGATTCAGCATATGCTTAGGGGGGGAGCATGGTCCATATTCATATTCAGCAGATCAACTCTACTGTGATCCTCTCTATAAAGGGAGCAAGAAGTCTTCATTCAACATTGATCAGCACTTTGCCCTTGATGTCAAAGTGGGAAAGTAGCTTGGTGTTTGGAGCAGAGTGCTTGGAGAGAATCTTAGTATTTCTACAAATTTGTTTATAGGTATCTATAGGTAGTGGTGACCAAACACAAAAGTGGTTTGCCATCGAGTCCAAGGGGGGAGATTGTTGGCATTATGACTAATGTGTTGTCCTTGATGACAACCTACTTGATTAAGATGTCAACATGATGGTTATGTAGATTCTACATGTAAGATGAACAAAATGAATATCAGTTCAGAGACAACAAGATGATATGGGTAAAGTTTAAGAAAGTATACACAGTTCTTGTGAAAAAAAGTCGTGTACATACTTCGGTATGGTAAAGAAAAGTCGTGTACAATTTCTGCACCATGGTATTGTTAATACCATGGGTCTTTACCATGGTATTGGATAATGGATATTTGATCCTGTCAAAAAATACCATCGGCATTACCAAGGGATTGGCCTAAGGTATTAGCTAGGGCCTAAGCTATATAAGGAGATGGAGACCCAAGTGTTAGGTGTGCAAGTTTTTTGTTTTCTATGAATGATTTGATTCGAGACAGGTGTGCACCAAGGAGCACGGAAAAGATGCAGATTTGAAAAATTTGAAGTATGATATCAGATGTACTTGTTTGATTTGCTTATTAAGAATATCTATTTGTCATAGATATGCAGTGTTAATGATACTCTAATATGAATATGAAACAAAAGGGGTGAAAAGTATATTGTGTTGCAGCGAAAGTATGTCTTAGTGGTTATAGATCTGTACGCGGGTTTGACACTGAGAAGTCGCACACAGATCTGTTATTGTACAGTCGCATATATATTCTGCAATATAGACAGATCTGTACGCAGGTGTGGTGAATGATAAGTGTGAATATATGTGGATATGTTTTATAAGAGTCGTGTACATCTACTAGAGTTTTGCAAGATAAGTTGATGATAATGGTTGATCTGTTTGTTATGTTTACTCTTGTCTATCGATGAAGTCTTTCTTATAATAATTTGTCTTTGACAGTACTGTTTGGGTTGAATTGACTATGAATTAGAAGTTAATTAAGTGATGACACTGATGTGTGATAATCTGTATTTGGTTCAGTGATTTATGTTGGCTTCGCTCTCTGTTTGGGTGATTGATTCAATAGCATAGTGATTCAGATTCAGTTATCAATATTTTGAGATCTGAATGCGCGTATTCATTAGGAGAAGCATGATCAGTAACAGTAGTGTATACAATTTGATACATGTTTGATCAGGGTTTGCAGTGGCAACAGTTGGTTTCTGTGATGGGTAACAGTGTTTGACTTGGTATATTGTTGAGTGGGTATGCATTGGTATGATTTACACTGAATTGATCAAGTTGCATTGATTACATTAGAAGATTGGATGATCCAGTGTTTGAGTGGTTGATTTTAAAATTGTTGAGAGCGGATCCAGTTTGAAACATTCTAAAAAGTGATCCACAAAGAGCTCGGGATAAGGAGTTGTAGCTCCCTCTACAGCAGTTGGTTTCTGTGATGGGTAATAGTGTTTGACTTGGTATAATCTTGAGTGGGTATGCATTGGTATGATCGATATTGAATTGATCAAGTTGCATTGATTACATTAGAAGATTTGATGATCTAGTTTTTGACTAGTTGATTTCAGAATTTGAAACATTCTGAAAAGTGATCCACAAAGAGCTCAAGATAGCAGTCTTCATAAAGGGGGTTTAGCTCCCTTCTAGTAGGAGCTGGAAAATAAGAGAGGGTTGTAGCCTTCTGCAAGTAGGAGTTTGTGTACTAGTTGAAGTCTGCACCGGTACAAGATTGTAAGAAGATTATTTTTAATAAAGGAACAAGACAGAGACAACAACACTTGTGGTTTTCTCCCACATTAGGTTCCCACCTAAAAATCCTGGTGTTCATATGGTTGTGTGTGTTTATGTTCAATATGTTTCTTCACTGCTCATACTTACTGTTTAATTGATGAATAATAAAACAATAATGCACCGATCAGATAAGTTATCTAGATATACGCGAGTGGTTGTAGTAACAGCCGCGTACATTAGAAGATTACATTAGAAGATTGGATGATCCAGTGTTTGAGTGGTTGATTTTAAAATTGTTGAGAGCGGATCCAGTTTGAAACATTCTAAAAAATGATCCACAAAGAGCTCGGGATAAGGAGTTGTAGCTCCCTCTACAGCAGTTGGTTTCTGTGATGGGTAATAGTGTTTGACTTGGTATAATCTTGAGTGGGTATGCATTGGTATGATCGATATTGAATTGATCAAGTTGCATTGATTACATTAGAAGATTTGATGATCTAGTTTTTGACTAGTTGATTTCAGAATTTGAAACATTCTGAAAAGTGATCCACAAAGAGCTCAAGATAGTAGTCTTCATAAAGGGGGTTTAGCTCCCTTCTAGTAGGAGCTGGAAAATAAGAGAGGGTTGTAGCCTTCTGCAAGTAGGAGTTTGTGTACTAGTTGAAGTCTGCACCGGTACAAGATTGTAAGAAGATTATTTTTAATAAAGGAACAAGACAGAGACAACAACACTTGTGGTTTTCTCCCACATTAGGTTCCCACCTAAAAATCCTGGTGTTCATATGGTTGTGTGTGTTTATGTTCAATATGTTTCTTCACTGCTCATACTTACTGTTTAATTGATGAATAATAGAACAATAATGCACCGATCAGATAAGTTATCTAGATATACGCGGGTGGTTGTAGTAACAGCCGCGTACATACGCTATTTGCCTTTCCAACAGTCGCGTATAATAATCTGAATAAGAAATTGAAATTGAAATTGTGTAAAACATTGATTCACCCCTCTCCCCATATTAGTATTTTTTCCTAACACAATGATCCAAATGAGAACATTATCACAAAGCAACCTATGGAGAGGAGTGATCTTATGGCTAGGGCTTGCAATATCTTGGGATTCCACCACCAGATTTGACTCAAACTTGAAGGACCCTTTGAGAAGACCCTAGTGCGGTAGTGGACCCAATTTCAAAGGTTTTGGATGGCTACAAGAAATTTCAATTGGTCCCCTAGGTGACCAATTAGGGTTAAAAGCTTAGAAAGAGGAGAAAATGTGAGAAAAGTATATGTTTAAGTGACTACCAATGACTAGAGTAGTGCCTTGCCTTAGGGAGAGATGGAGTCAAGGTGATTTTGAGAGTTGGAGAAACTTTTACCCAATTAAGGAGACCTTCGGCAACTTCACCTGGCAATTTAAGGCATGAACTCAGCTACCAAAGGAATTTACACTTCAATGTGCAAGAATTGATGACTTATAAAGGAATTATCAATGAATTTTCGCCTTTGAGAATATTCATTCACCATATAAGACACATGTAACATATGCAACACTTCAAAAGTCCAAAATTCCACAATTTCGCATAAATTTAAGGCAATTTCAACTCTAGACAACAAATATCCCATACATTATTCATGTGACAAGATAAAGGTAAAGATAGACATGAAAAAGAGCACTTACATGTATAGTGAGTATATCCAATCATCAATTCAAGGCAAAAGTTGACGCCCCAAGACCAAGAGATAGTAACCAAACATCAAAATTCATCCATGAAACCAAACATGTCCTCCAAAAGGGAATGTGAAATTCTCAAAAAGAGAAGGTCTAAATCCAAGTGATGATGAGAGAAATGAATCAACTTCTTGTCTATTTATACAATCCAATAGGGGATTTGGATGGCCTAATTTGCCTAATTTAGGCCCAACTAATAAAATAATATTCAATAAGGACATGACTTGGTGACAAGTCCACCAATATAGCTCAATAATACAACAATAAAGCCTCCCAAGAGGGAAAATACTAAATATAAAGAGTCATTCGACCATTGAGGATGCCTACTAGAGTCCAAAGTGTGTCGATGTGAGAGAATAGGCTCCAAACATAGTGATCAAGGGGGTGGCCCCTTCATATTCAAGCAAATCTAATGTGGTGCCTCCAAATGGGTGTTGGGGCACAATGACAACCTCATGGGTCTCCAAGTGGATCGATATTGCTTATATACCATCTATAAGGGTTGGAATGATGGCATAAACCCTCCCCTTGTCTCCCATGGTGAGATATGTCCTCATCTGGGCCTTGGGCCATCTGCCAAGTGTCTCGTGCAAATGTGAAGCCAGGTGGGCATGGTGGTCCAGGTGCATCATCCACATCCAAAAAGGTAGAACACGAGTAATTAATGAATAATGTTCAGAGATCCATAAAGTAGTGATATACTCTCTGTTATGATGGAGGCACATGGCTCTCAACGCTCACCCTACAAGTGTGAATGTGACCCTATGGAGGGCTTGGACCCCCGTATAGGGAGACCAAACCCCAAATGGAGACCCACCTATAATCCTATAATAAAATCCAATGTGTCTCCTTGCCTTGCAATAAAACAAATCATTAAAGTAATTGAGTAAAAGAGATTACAAATCATGGAAAACAAGTGGATACTCTAAGCTAAATAAAAGGGTTAACCAAAGACTCTATTAGGTGGTTTCAACCTTTAAAGGGGGTAACATGTCTATGGTCCATCCATCAAGTGGTAGGAAGCATGTGATATAATGATGGAATGGAGTGGGGATCAAGGGAAGGCTCCAAGCCACTTGCCACAGTACAAGGGTAGCTATGATAGGGGAAACCGACACTTGGGGTATAAGAGTGTAGGAGGGAGCAATCATCGTACATGAGGTACTCCGACCTTTGTTTTTCCACGCTTCTTCATATGCATTTTGTCCTTGATTGATTTTTCTTCATACTTGCTCAGGGCTCCAGGGGATGAGAGCATTATGCTTAGGGTATAGCAGTAGATACCCCCTTAAGGTGGGGGAATTCATCGCTCGCTAGAGGGTGGGACAATCTTGGGTGAGTGATGAATATAGTATCAGGAAGCGAGACCACACAACCAAAATCGAGGTTTCCCATGTAGTGCCACCCCTAAAGCTAGTAGTTAGTAAAAGAGATCCCATGGGACTAGGATACAAGGTCAACTATCAAACTAGGCAGAGAAGGCAAGAGTACAAACATGGCCCACTCTTTCCGCCGAATCCCCCCACTAAACCATGCCCACAAGTGCCCATGATAAGTAAACAAAAATACCCAACTATAATAAAAATCCATACCTTCGGGGTTGGAAGGCCTACCTTCAAACATACAATCCACATGGTTGACTCAGGTGGTGGAGAAAATAGCACATCGAGCTATCCGGAGGCTGCAAGGGGTTGTTGGATGTCAACTGAGGACCATCCAGGAGAAAAAAAATTCTCCTATGGACATCACCCACAAAGTGATGGTTAACAGATCCACCACAAGAAAATTTGGGCAATCATCCAGTGGTGCAACCCAAAGAACGTAACAGAACTAAAGAGCTTCTTTGGCCTCTACAACTACTATAGGAAGTTTGTTAAGGGGTTCTCACAGTTAACAGCACCTCCAACAGACCTCACCAAGGGAGCCTTCAACTGGCCAAAGAAAGCACGGGAAACATTTGAGAAGATGGAGGAGATGAGTATGTGCATTGTGCTCGCACTACTAGATTTTAACCAGCCATTTGTAGTGTTCAAGAGCTACAAACTCATAGATATTCAATTTACGATAAATAAATGTTGGCCATCATGCATGCATTGACCAAATTCACGTAATATCTGATGGGAAACAAGTTCAAGGTAAAGACGGATCATAACAGCTTGAGGTTCCTCATGGAACAAAAGGAACTGAGTGAGAGGCAACAAAAGTGGATCAATAAATTGCAGGCCTATGACTTTGAGATAGAGTACGTCAAAGGAAAGAACAATATAGTGGTCAATGCTCTTTCGAGGATGCCACCCACTCTCTCACTCATGGAGATAAGAGATGATTGGAAGTCATTGTTGCTTGTGTTGTATTTGAAAAATAAATCTCTGTGAGATTCTAGAGGGATTGATACATGATGACAAGTTCCAGGTTGTTGATGATATCATTTACTACAAGAACCGAATCTACTTAGTGCCAGAACCACAGCTCAAGGAGAAAATTATCCAGACAGCTCACAGCTCACCCTTACTAGTACACCCGGGGGTACATAAAAACCTACAAACAAATTAGGGAGACGTTCACTTGCAAGGGCCTCAAGATGGATGTGTTGAGGCTCGTGAAGGGATGTTGCACTTGCTAGCAGAACAAGGAAAATCACACTCATCCAGTACGTTTACTACAGCCACTCCCTATCCTGGAGAAGAAATGGGAGAGCATTACCATGGACTTTATCATTGGACTACCTCAGGCACAAGGCAAAGATTATATATACATGGTGCTATATCGGCTCACCAAATTTGCTCATTTCTTTGCCATACCATCAAAATACTCAACAACGCAGGTGGTCGAGTCATTCTTTAAGGAGGTCTTCAGATTACATGGGTTGTCAAAGACCATCATCAGTGACAGGAATAGTAGGTTCATGGGCAAATTTCAGCAGGAGTTATTCAGGCCTGTGGGTACTAAGCTGACACCAAACACCAGCTACCACCCACAGAGTGATGGGCAGACAGAGACTGTCAACAAATGGCTAGAGGGATATCTCCAAAATTATGTAACCTACCAGCAAAAGGCATGGGTAGATCGGTTGCATCTGGAGGAGCATTGCTACAACACCACTTTCCACATGTCCATAGGCATGACACCCTTCCAAGCATTATATAGGTAAGACGCCCCAACATTTGCAGATAGAATATTTAGGATAGTCAGGCACCTCTGGCCAAGGATTGGATTCAGGAAAGCCAAGATATTTTAGAAGTCCCCAAGGACAATTTATAGATGGCTAAGAATCAGTGGAAATTGTCCCATCAAAGAGGACGAGTTTTCTAACCTATTTGCTAGTGGGTTCGAGTGGTAAATGGGACCAGTCCTCTGTTCTTAAAGCTGGTTGAATTCCTCCTTCCTTTGGACAAGTTTTATCTTGGCCCAAGTTGTTCTATTGCTGGTCGTGGATCCTCTCTCAATTTGGCCTACTCTCTGCACAGAGATAATGTCTTCCCTTGCTGAAGTCGAGCTCATTAAATACACAGAGATAACTCCCTCTACCAGGTTGAAGGCAGCATTTTAGTGGGTTATCCCAGACTTGAGAAGGGGACGAGTCCATAAGCTTTATTGGGTTATCAAACTGTTGTGAGTTGAGGGCCATATTCTTCTTCATTGGCTGTGTAGTACGTACTACCCTCTTCCACTCTTGCTGAACTATCTCTGTTTATATTAACTTCTGAGCTGGAGACTGTGGGCTGCCATCCAAATTTTACATAATACACCAGAGGGCAAACCACTGTATAGTTTGAGAGACTGGTTAACTCCTTGCTAGTCAGCGGATGGTCTTCCTGTCACTCTTCAATAAGCACGAGTCTCTTGTTGTGGAGCTGTTCATTGACAGTGTTTCTGGCTGAACGTTAGAGGGTACCACTCAAAGTGCTGAAGCAAACTCAGGTTCTCATCTATTTTTTCATTGTACATTTATATTTACAAGTTCAGAAATTTAAAGTGTATGTTGCTACTATTTCTGAGTTATTTCCAGAGGTCAATGACATTGCCATTGGCTGTTATAATGTGCACAAGGATGGTGTGATTGATTCCGAGATTGATGAACATAATATATCTCTGATTAAGAAGTAATTGAATGCATTTTCTCATAACTATGTTGCATTATTTCTCTTAAAAGCGTTGAACGTGCACCTACAGCAACTTAACATCAAACTGTTTGAAAAAAATCCTCACTGGAAAAATCCCCATTAACTCAGAAAACACAGTGGCCTTTTTGGTCATTTCTAAGTGGGAATATGTCAGAGGTCAAGTGCAGCCAAAGCCAGGGAAATTACAGGGATAGATAGGGAACAACATTAGAAAACACAGGGTCATCCTTCAGCTGTAGAAGAGCCAGGTAGTCTCCCCACAAATTATAACAGATGGATGTCTCTACCCAAGGGAGCAAGACCAATTTCCTGAACCAAAAAACCGAACCATAACACTCTATAAATACAATACCAGCAAGAGGAATCAAAATTCAGTAATTTTACCAGCAAGCCTGGTGTGGACGAATTCCATAAGACCTCAGTGGGATCCTAGTGTCGGTCCTCCCACAAGTAGCTCGATGTTGCAGTGAAGTCTCCAGAAAACAACAGGGCTACTCCAGCAATGCTAGGAAGAAGCTGGGGTCTCATCAGTCTCTAGTTTAAAGCTCTGCATCATCATATCTCGTAAACATGTGATTGCCTTTGCCTGGTGATAATTGACCATGCCACCCCCATTTTTAATGCCTGGGGTGGCGACAGGGTGGCAAGCCTTCTCTCCTTCCTCCTTGGGCACGTGCTCCGACACCCCCATCGGGGTTTGCTGATCTGAGGTGATGACACTGTTTAATCACAGTTTATATTTGAAGTCAAAGAAACACACAGCATTATAGCAGGTGAATCCTTGGTGTTTAAAAATAGTCACAATATATCATAACAGCAATGCACCAACAAAGAAGAAATTTGACCAACGTAAAAGTCTGTATATGGGGTTTTATCCTCTTATTTGGGGACAAGTTTCAAGTTCTTCATTGCCAAGAAAACACAGCAAAGATTACCACATGAATGGTATTTATGGATAATGTGAGGATGGAGAGGTTATAAACTGCCCCTATTCCATACATAATACTGAGGCATTTTTGGTACAGTTAGGCCCTCCAGAAACAGGGCAGAAAGATGTGTGGAACTGCACGGAAACAGTACCAGTATCAAACACATCAGCTGCTTAACAAAGATGTATGGTACACATGGTGCTGTTTGTTGGCCCTGGCAGAGTGATATGGACCTTTTATTAGAACTGCTAAATGCTTTTTGTTCGCAGTTCTAATAAAAGGTTATATGGGTAGATCGGTTGCATCTGGAGGAGCATTGCTACAACACCACTTTCCACATGTCCATAGGCATGACACCCTTCCAAGCATTATATAGGTAAGACGCCCCAACATTTGCAGATAGAATATTTAGGATAGTCAGGCACCTCTGGCCAAGGATTGGATTCAGGAAAGCCAAGATATTTTAGAAGTCCCCAAGGACAATTTATAGATGGCTAAGAATCAGTGGAAATTGTCCCATCAAAGAGGACGAGTTTTCTAACCTATTTGCTAGTGGGTTCGAGTGGTAAATGGGACCAGTCCTCTGTTCTTAAAGCTGGTTGAATTCCTCCTTCCTTTGGACAAGTTTTATCTTGGCCCAAGTTGTTCTATTGCTGGTCGTGGATCCTCTCTCAATTTGGCCTACTCTCTGCACAGAGATAATGTCTTCCCTTGCTGAAGTCGAGCTCATTAAATACACAGAGATAACTCCCTCTACCAGGTTGAAGGCAGCATTT
Organism: Pinus taeda; assembly: GCA_000404065.3. Taxonomy (NCBI): domain Eukaryota; kingdom Viridiplantae; phylum Streptophyta; class Pinopsida; order Pinales; family Pinaceae; genus Pinus; species Pinus taeda. Next base: position 81,592 of record APFE030041275.1, read on the forward strand.
TAGTGGGTTATCCCAGACTTGAGAAGGGGACGAGTCCATAAGCTTTATTGGGTTATCAAACTGTTGTGAGTTGAGGGCCATATTCTTCTTCATTGGCTGTGTAGTACGTACTACCCTCTTCCACTCTTGCTGAACTATCTCTGTTTATATTAACTTCTGAGCTGGAGACTGTGGGCTGCCATCCAAATTTTACATAATACACCAGAGGGCAAACCACTGTATAGTTTGAGAGACTGGTTAACTCCTTGCTAGTCAGCGGATGGTCTTCCTGTCACTCTTCAATAAGCACGAGTCTCTTGTTGTGGAGCTGTTCATTGACAGTGTTTCTGGCTGAACGTTAGAGGGTACCACTCAAAGTGCTGAAGCAAACTCAGGTTCTCATCTATTTTTTCATTGTACATTTATATTTACAAGTTCAGAAATTTAAAGTGTATGTTGCTACTATTTCTGAGTTATTTCCAGAGGTCAATGACATTGCCATTGGCTGTTATAATGTGCACAAGGATGGTGTGATTGATTCCGAGATTGATGAACATAATATATCTCTGATTAAGAAGTAATTGAATGCATTTTCTCATAACTATGTTGCATTATTTCTCTTAAAAGCGTTGAACGTGCACCTACAGCAACTTAACATCAAACTGTTTGAAAAAAATCCTCACTGGAAAAATCCCCATTAACTCAGAAAACACAGTGGCCTTTTTGGTCATTTCTAAGTGGGAATATGTCAGAGGTCAAGTGCAGCCAAAGCCAGGGAAATTACAGGGATAGATAGGGAACAACATTAGAAAACACAGGGTCATCCTTCAGCTGTAGAAGAGCCAGGTAGTCTCCCCACAAATTATAACAGATGGATGTCTCTACCCAAGGGAGCAAGACCAATTTCCTGAACCAAAAAACCGAACCATAACACTCTATAAATACAATACCAGCAAGAGGAATCAAAATTCAGTAATTTTACCAGCAAGCCTGGTGTGGACGAATTCCATAAGACCTCAGTGGGATCCTAGTGTCGGTCCTCCCACAAGTAGCTCGATGTTGCAGTGAAGTCTCCAGAAAACAACAGGGCTACTCCAGCAATGCTAGGAAGAAGCTGGGGTCTCATCAGTCTCTAGTTTAAAGCTCTGCATCATCATATCTCGTAAACATGTGATTGCCTTTGCCTGGTGATAATTGACCATGCCACCCCCATTTTTAATGCCTGGGGTGGCGACAGGGTGGCAAGCCTTCTCTCCTTCCTCCTTGGGCACGTGCTCCGACACCCCCATCGGGGTTTGCTGATCTGAGGTGATGACACTGTTTAATCACAGTTTATATTTGAAGTCAAAGAAACACACAGCATTATAGCAGGTGAATCCTTGGTGTTTAAAAATAGTCACAATATATCATAACAGCAATGCACCAACAAAGAAGAAATTTGACCAACGTAAAAGTCTGTATATGGGGTTTTATCCTCTTATTTGGGGACAAGTTTCAAGTTCTTCATTGCCAAGAAAACACAGCAAAGATTACCACATGAATGGTATTTATGGATAATGTGAGGATGGAGAGGTTATAAACTGCCCCTATTCCATACATAATACTGAGGCATTTTTGGTACAGTTAGGCCCTCCAGAAACAGGGCAGAAAGATGTGTGGAACTGCACGGAAACAGTACCAGTATCAAACACATCAGCTGCTTAACAAAGATGTATGGTACACATGGTGCTGTTTGTTGGCCCTGGCAGAGTGATATGGACCTTTTATTAGAACTGCTAAATGCTTTTTGTTCGCGCCCCCCCCCCCCCCCCCCGGTTGCAACTAGAGGGTATCTTTGATGGAGTCACAACCCCTATAGCTATTGGCAACCATGGCCTAGTTGAAACTGAGTACTATCATCTTTGTTGCCTGTAGAATTTTTTTCAAATGATGTTTTATGACACTTTCAAATTTCTATGAAGCACACGCGATAAAAATCTTGTTTCGGACAACACTTGAACCAGTAGTTCTTGGTCTTGCTTTTGGGCTTGCATTTATTCAGTGTTTTTCCATTATATTGAGCGAAATATTAATAAAAATCATCTTCACACTCCTGTGAGCTATCAAGCTGTTTTTAGTGCTGAAGATGGCACTGAGGTTTCTGGCATTTTAACGATCATGACATTAGGCATATTTTATGCAAAAATCACATAGACAACTTTAAAGGATGAAAGTCAACAGATCTCACATCATTTGTTGGGAAATGGTTGCGTATGTTGAATTTTCAAGTGCAATAGATACACACACTAATTTCTGAAAACTAACAATTACTTCTAATCATGTAGATATTCTTTTAGCACATCCAGTTTATCATTAAGCAATTACACTTCAAAAATTCAACCATAAATGCACAAGGACAGTAGATATATTAAATGAGATAGATGACCTTTTGCACATATTCTCATGTAGGATCATGTACTGAAATGAAGTCCTTGTGCATCGTTGTCCTTAGTCCAATTTAAAAAACATAAAAAAACATCGGTGTCCTTAGTCCTTCGTCTTGCATGCATGACATCTACCATGGGAAAAATGGTGCTAGGCTTCCTGTTGGCATGCACGATGTCTATATGTTTAGAAAGTACCTAAACCCTATCGAGAGATTTGGAATGCAAGCTTTAAGTGAATTGGTAATTGATGTAACAACAATATTCACCAACAATATAAAAACATGCATTGCATTTCGTCATGAAATAAACAGTTGAACAGGTTAATGAGCTATCCATTCAAAATATTACATCCTTTGAAATATAAAGAGAATTCATCCAAAATTAATTATTTGAACTTCATATAATTTTGAACAGTACACAAAGATTCCACAACAGGAGCTTGCACAACACAATGAGAAGCCTTTCAAGAACTAAAGTGGCTCTAAAATCCCCACCAATATAAAGCCCTTGTTAAATACCCTTAAAGTCCAACTCAGACTGTCTAATGCATCAGTTTCAATTCTTATCAATAACATTAGTTAAATTTAACAATGGGCATTTCAATAATAGATTTAAGTGGGATGTGAGACATTTTTTATATCCAAATTAGCACAGTAGCAAGGAAACATTTGATTTGCAAAAATATTAAAGGCAACATAGTGTTGGATGAATCAATACTTCAATTTCTGTTGATGTCACTTAAAACTGAGCAACAAATGTCAACTGATATCTTAGTCGATGCTTACCAATGAACCTACTATTCTGCAATATCAGATTACGACAGAAGGGAGACCAGAGATACAAATTCAGAAGTAATCCGCCCTTTAGTCCTTGTGTTGATAACAAAGTGCTCCGGATATTTTCTGAGCAACTCAAGAAGTCCAACCCATGGTCTTCCCTTACTTTCAACAGCAGGCCAGTCATCTGATGTCAAATACTTTCTTAGCCTATTTTGATGCCAAACGCCATTATAATGCTCAAGAAGCTGCACAATTAAGAAATCAAATTATGCTTTGAATTTAAAAAACACGTAGTTATTCAGCACTGCTAATCTGATTATCATGCATTATCATCCATAATCCAAAACTAAAAGTGAAACATTAGCCTGCTGAAAAAAATGACATCCTCCACAACAATTTTAGCTTAAGCAGAGTAATACTCCTAGCACCTCCAATGTCTACACAGCTTTTTATAAATAACACGGAATGTCTGTCTTATTTCAGTGAAATAATTGCATTGCCAAGCACACCCAATTACTGATAACATGTTAGTAAATACAAATTAGATGCTAGTTGTGTTGCATGTATTAGGAAATCTGAAAAGCAACCACATTAGATTAAGCGAAGTGTCAGAGTTAGACAAGTTACTATTACACTAGCATGAACAAGGTTGTATGCAGCATTCACCAGAGATGTACAGCTAAATGTTATTTGTCCACCAGTTCAAAATGCTACATGGTTAACAGGTAAGCAGATAAAAACTGAAAAAGGATTCATTGTTGCAATTTTCTAAAAGCAGTAATCAAATTTCGAGTCTTGAATCTTGACCCTTAAAACTCATCTCCATTCCACAGAGATTAAATCTAAGCAATTAACATGGGAAGGAGATCTGAGAATTCATGATTCATAATTTTCTTTAGTATTGATTCATTATTCCTTATAAACTGCATTTACAAGTAAATAAAATCAGACAGACTACAAACTATACTCGACAATATCATGATAACAAAAAGTAAAAAACATACTTGTCATTTCATAAAGAAAATAAAGCTACATTTTGTATACCAAGTAATCAAATTGGTGCAAAGAAAGGGTCCCGTTAATCCTAATGTCAGCAGGGGTACACATTTCTCACAGTACATTTGACACTACTGTAAGCCCAAGATCACGAGTCAAAAGCCTTGTAAGAACCTGTGAATCATTATATTAGTTGTCCTAGACCTTGTGATAGTTAGCCATGGCCTGTACTTTTGGGTTAAGTCCTTGGTCTCTTTGTCGTGTGTAGGATCAGAATTCTTTGGATGGATCTTGAGGACTCATAGTTTTATTGGAGCCTACTTATGTTGGTGTGATCACCGATGTATGGGTGTTAGAATTGGCAACTAGGGCCAAATTCCACTTTGAACATCTCATTTGATGGAGATAATTATTGCATTGAATTCCTTTTTTCGAGAGGACCAAAATCGACCTAAAGAACATCAAATTTGGGTAAGGAGAAATGTGTTTTTGAAATTATACCCTCATATGCAAATTGTCAAGGTTGGCGTCCACTTCATGTAGGCTCAAAAAGCCCAACCGACAAGTCTCTTAACCCTCTCCAATTTATATATATAGAGGTGTCCTCCAACCTCATTTCACACATTGAAAGGGCTTCATTGTCTGAAACAGCCGAGCTTTTGGATGAGATTAAATGGCAACTTGTTTTTGGGTTTCTAATATTCAACAGGGCCAAGATTTTCTGATGGACAGCCGCGGGACTTAAAGGAATTTCTGAGCAGTTTGTATGGGCCTACTTGTCATTGCAGGAGCGAATTCTAGAACAGTAAATGAGGCCGAGTTTGGGTATAGCATCTGTAATGGTTTGCTCCACATTTAAATGACCATACTTCAGATCAACTACTTCAGGAATGACTACAGGCCTGTTCATGCATAAATCAGGAAGCTGAGTATCTTATCAAGGGTCTGGACCAGCCCTAAGGGCTAGCAAAGGGCATCTTCTTGTATGACAGCGTTAGCTGCAGTTGAAAGGAGGTGCTATGAATTGGTTAAGTAAGACAGCGGCTTACTGTAAGCAGCCCTTACCAGACTTTGAGTAACTTCAGTTGACAATGTGCTGGAGTTGCAGCTTTGGAGCCTCTCTCTTATCTAAGGTTGTAATTTCAAATTACCAAGTCACTTTGACTTTGATCTTTTGTATTCTCTCTCTGCTGAACATTTGATATTGATAATAAGAAGATTTGATCAAGGGTTTTTCCCATCTTGGGGTTTTTCCCTGGCTCGTGCCATATTATTGTGTCCTCTTGTCCTGGCTCATCTTCGTCATTTATTGCATATGTTTTTTTCTTCAGTTACTGTCAATATGATGATGACTCATGTGATTGCTAATGGATTAAAAATGGCCTAATGTTGAATACTGAAGTAACTATCCTAAGCAAAGAACATGCTAATCTAAAATTAAAATGGTATCAGAGCTATGGAGAAGACAAGCCCAAGCAAGAGTAAAAGCAATCCAAAAGATCTCCTCAGTTTAAGGCTTCATGGACTGAGCTCCTTGTGGCATTGAATCAGATTCTGGGAATGATCTCAAGCCATGATCACTATGACTAAGTCGAAAACCTAATCAAAGAGTTTGTGACATTAGGACTATCCCTCTGTTTTTGACAAAGTTTGAAGACTCCCCTGTGCATTTATTTATGGAAGGACATTCTGTATGAAGATCAAAATCTTCTGTGACTCTAGAGATAGGGCCAACCAGGGCCAAGCCTATGGTGCCTTGCTTGAAAGGATACAATACTTGTTTTGGAGGACCGAAAACATTAGCTGGGGTGACAAGTTTCATGCCCAGGCATTCGCATTTGTATGGTATCTCAAGATCATCAAGGATCAGCAAATACCAATGTTGAAAAGAATTAAGGTCTAGCCAAATTCTAATTGTTTTGTGAAGAACTCATTGATCTTTGCAGACCTGTGAGGACTGTACAACAAAATCGTGACTAGCCAAACAGTGACATGCTAGCTCATTGTGACGTCTTCACTAGTATGTATATATATATATATATATATATATATATATTGAGGGAAGTAAAGCCATCTTGTCTGATCAAACTATGCCAACTGGACTAGTTAGTGATTCAGAATTTTTGCATAGTCGAAGCCGCATCGAAAAGACTATGGCATCAGTCCATTGATTTCAAAGGATCCTAGAGTGAATGCATATATATCTTCAGCTCAGATTAAGCCAACTCATGCAGTCCTAGACGAATTGTATTGAAGTGATTACAGCTTCAGCTGATGGTCTTTTAAGAGACTTTTTGATACGTATTCACCTGCTTCAACACCATTGCCTACAGTAAAGACAGTGCATTTTCATCATTCTATCATCATCTTAGCAGTAAGGGCTTGAAGCTTAATTATTACAGTAGTTTGAAGTAGCAGGGTTTTGGAAACAGTCACAAAAAAGAGAGATATTTGTTGATTGACTGATCCATGGCTGAAGCAAGTGTCTGGAGCTTTTTCCTTGAGAATCCAAGAATCGAAGGCTGATCGGTGATGTCCTAATGAGATGCTGTGTACTAAACCAAGGCACATCTGTGGACATACTTTTGCTCATTCTAAAGCATAATTATGATATTTCTGAGATACTGTGAGGAGCCTTGATGCAATTTAGCAGGACATGTTACAAGGGACATTAATCCCAGCTCCTCTCTGTTTTTTGAATTGTTATATTGTTTGTTCATAAGGGTTTTGTGCCCCCAATACATAGATCTGTAAAAGCACAGAAGATAATTGCAAGGAACAGTCCTTAAGCTTAATGGTTGACTCAAACAATTGTTGTTTTGGCTCAAAGACTTTAATAAATGATGGTTTAATGGTATCTGTTGGGCATCCGTGGTTTCTTCATCTGTGAATTCAACCTTGTACATCAATTGACTGCTCAGGCATCTATATAAGTCTCTGATTGAATAAGGGTAAGAGGTCTTTAAGGTCAAGGATCCATCTTTAACTTAGGCAGAAGTATCAGTTCTTATAGTGAAGGCAAATCATCTGAAGCAATGTTAGAGGTATATCTTCATCAAGACAGATCAAGCATCAAAAGAGGTGATGCTCAGGCATTTCTAGTTACATCAGTATTTCAACACACATGAGGTATGATTTTTGCATGAGGTAGGGATGGCATCATATTGTTATATTGTCTGTTCATAAGGGTTTTGTGCCCCAAATGCATAGATCTGTAAAACCTCAGAAGATAATTGCAAGGAACAGTCCTTAAGCTTAATGGTTGACTGGAACAATTGTTGTTTTGGCTTGAACACTTTAATAAATGATGGTTTAATGGTATCTGTTGGGCATCTGTGGTTTCTTCAAGTGTGAATTCAACCTTGTACATCAATTGACTGCTCAGGCATCTATATAAGTCTCTGATTGAATTAGGGTAAGAGGTCTTTAAGGTCAAGGATCCATCTTTAACTTAGGCAGAAGTATCAGTTCTTAAAATGAAGGCAAATCATCTGAAGCAATGTTAGAGGTACATCTTCATCAAGACAGATCAAGCATCAAAGCAGGTCATCCTCAGGCATTTCTAGTTACATCAGTACTTCAACACACATGAGGTATGATTTTTGCATGAGGTAGGGATGGCATCATATTTGCAGTCAGACTTATATCAGCATCATCATACATACAAACAAATAGACAGCATTAGAAAAAGTATTGGTATGTGTATGGCATCCTTGCAATCCAAACGCCGTTATGGTATTTTGGCAAGTCATTATATGGAAATTCTGATCTAAGTTGAATCAAGTCATGATCTTGGACATTTATCTCTCTGTTGAACTTCCAGCTCCTCTTCAAAATCCTCATCGTTCAAATAAAGGAAGAGACACAGTTCTCCTATTGTTCCTAGCACAATTGTATTCATAAAGCAAAAAGAGTCTAGTCTCCTTTGCATAAAGAAGACCTAAGCCAATGGCTCATTAAAAGCTCATCACCTTGTTCTTCAGTTTCAGACAGTATCTCAAAAGGATTAATGCATCTATACATTCTACCGGGAAAAATGATGATGATATACTTTTCTGTCCATTGACATAATCAGCTCAATATCAGATGAGCCATCTTGTGGAGATTTTCTGCAGTGTTGCACTAATCGCCAAAAAATTGCAATAAAATTGTTTTATTGCGATTTTTTCAAAAAGAAGATAAAATCGGGGATTTTTTTGCCGATTTTTATGAAAAAATCGTGGATAGAAAAAATAAATAAATTTATATGAGGAGGAGGTGGTGACCCAAACAACCTGTCACAAGTAGAGGACGTGGTCTACCTCCGGTAGCTCCTAGTTCTTCAGCTTCTAGAGCACAGCAGAATCTACTGCCAACTCCACCGACATCTACATCTAGAGGGGCAAAGGAGATCAGTAGTATTAGACTTTAGTTATTTGGTTCATTTCATTGTATATGACATTATGACTCGTGATATGAGATACATTATTATATTTTTTGTTGACATTTTGAGGCTGAGTTGGGAGTCATGAGTCAGGACTTACTATTCAGGACATGATTCACTGTTATGTGTGATGTGGCACTAGAAATGATATTAAACATCTTATATATTAGTTCTTTTATCATATTTATGTGTCAGTGTATTCATTTTATGTTGTATGTTACAATTTTTTCCTGATTTTTACGATTTTTGCCCGCGCCGATAATATCCCGATAACAATTAGTGCAACATTGATTTTCTGTCTTACAGCAGCCACAGGCATCAAGAGGTGAAAGGATCTGAAAGCATCTGATTCCAGAATTAATCCTTCTATTTTGAGAAGAAAAATTGAAAAGCTTCAAGACTGTCACAGGAAACTTAGAGTAACAAAGCAGAGAATCTGCTAAGATCTTGAATCTCTCAAGTAGGAATGGTCTTCCTGAAAGTATAAAGACATATAGTTATCAAGGATAGAACCCTGTAAAGATTCTTGGTCATATGCGGCATCAGTCCTACTATGTGTGCCACTGCCCTATGTATGGCATCTCAGATATGCAACTCGGCATCATTTATGTTCTCTTTTATGTCCAGCATCATTTATGATATCGGTACAAATCCAGTAGCCATGATGATATGTTGATGACAGTGTTATGGTCTTGTTCACAAACTATCCAAAGTTTACATCTGTCTTGTTCACAAACAAAGTTGTGAACATGACAGATGTAAACTTTGGATAGCCTATCTTTTGAAAGATCATCTACTATGAAGAAGCTATAGGAATCTGTCAGTTGCAGCACCTTTATGATAAGGGGTGCAGCTCACTTGAAGCTTTCATACCTAAAGAACAGCTAGGAGAAGAAGTGCATGGCACTTTGGAACAGTTCTTTGTATCAATCCCTATCAGCATGAAAACAAAGGTGCCTTGAAAAAAGTGCATGACCTCTTGAGCACGATGAACAAAAGACCCTGATTTTGGCATCTTGGTTGCATTAAGTCAGGTCCTATAGATATGGATGCCCAAATGAGAAAGATCCTTCCTCATCATGGATTGGGTAAATTGATACACTGGGAGCTATCATCTAGCAATGAAGGCTCCTACAGTTGTGTTGAGATAATTTCATGAGAAGATTTCTTCCTGGGTGAGGAAAAGGCTTCAGAATTTTTCTTTGACCTGAAGCTTCCTAGAAGCTTGTCTCTCTCATATGAGAAGCTCTCCATCGAAGGATAAATAACCATCTAAAACAAGACTTCAGAGGGAGCTATAAAATCCCTGATGACCTTTTGCTTGTCCGATGATTTTCAATGAAAGCAAATCATGACAACTGAGTATGATGACTACAATGGAGGCTGCATGTAAGCTGCATAATTATGAATGGATGATTTTTGACACATGGACTATAGGATTAATAGCAAATTGCAGAGAGCTCGATGGTTATGTTTTCGGCAAGGCTACTTTCCTAATATTCAGAAGGAGCTATGATGTTGACTGATGATGTATGTCCTACATGAGAGGAAACTGAATTTTAAAGTCAAGTTTATCTTCTTTCAAAAGAGGTTGGAAGTCATGGGTATACCTTATTAAGAGGGTCTCGGTTGAACATTGAGCTCTGGGAGCTCCTGGGGGCTTGGGGTACTTCTTGGGGCTATGAGCGACCACAAGGTGAGTGGTTCACCTTCCCCTACAGTTACGCTAGGTACAATTTTAGTGTTTCACCTTCCCCTATGATACCTCGTGATGATATATGACACATAGGTTGAGTGGTTCACCTTCCCCTAAGATTAATGAGAGATAAATATATGAATTTGTTGATTGTCACATGTGGACATGTGGGTGAGAGGTGGTTCATATTTTCCCCACATGTAGGATGCTCATTCCCTACGATCGACGGTTGACATGTCGATGGGACGTGGTTCATCCGTTCCCCACGAGTTGGATCCTTCCTACGATTGTTGGTTGGCATGCATATAGGACGTGGTTCATCATTTCACTACTCTCAGGGGTTTGCATGCGTGTAGGATGTGATTTATCCTTTCCCTACGATGGCTATGACATGTGACTGTAGGATGTAGTTCATCCTTTCCCTACGTGTGGTTGTGAGTAGGATGTGATTTATTCTTTCCCTGGTAAGATGTGATTTATTCTTTCCCTATTGTTGCCCCAGCATCATACCACCAATGTAGTCTGGGACACATAAAAAGTACATCTCATCTAGTTGATGAGTTGGGAAAAGTGGATAGAGACCATAGCACTACCAATAGACGCATCGTGTACTGTCGTACTCCCTATGTCTAAGATGCATGATGTTCAAACAACTTGATCACTTGGGATCAAGTCAGATTGGGGTTCAACCCCAGGTTATGTGGACCGACTTTTGTCAATGGAGAGTGGCAAGGTCTTGTGACTCACTCTTGATCAATTCTTCTTCATTATCTAATATCTATATCAATGTTGAGCAAAGTTGAGATGAGATGGTGTATGATGACAAGATGGCATGATGATGGATGGATTGGCAAGTGGAATTCTCCCTAGTTGAGAGGAGTGTTAAAATTGGCAACTAGGGCCAAATTCCACTTTGAATTCTTCTTTTCGAGAGGACCAAAATCGACCTAAAGAACATCAAATTTGGATAAGTATAAATGTGTTTTTGAAATTACACCCTCTCATATGCAAATTGTCAAGGTCGGCCTCCACTTCATGTAGGCTCATAAAGCCAAACCAAAGAATCTCTTGACCCTCTCCAATTTATATATATAGAGGTGTCCTCAAGAAACCAGGTCGGAGCCTATACCAGAGAAGGGTTGGTGCCCTAGGAGTTGGAGCCTCTAAACACAAGGTCGGTGCCTTGAGAAGATAGGGTCGGTGCCCTAGAGGTTAGAGCCTCACAAAAGACCAAGTTGGTGCTTGGCAACAAGTTGGAGCCTGGGGAATTGAAGATATCTTCATCAAGGGTTGGATCCCTATATATTGTACTTGATTCATTATAAAGATTATATTAATAAAAGCATTTATTCCTATTGCTCATTTTGTGTTCTAGATATAATTGATTTAACTGGTAAACGTAACAATTGAAAAGGAATACTAATTCACCCCCCTCTCAGTATTTCCAGCAAAAAACAATCATCTACATCTCTCATCACCTTTATTGATGATCACTCTAGGAAAACCTGGATCTATTTCTTAAAGACCAAGGATGAGGTCTTTGATCGGTTCAGGCTCTCGTAGAGAACATGACAGGGAAAAAGATAAAGGTATTGCGTTCAGATAATGGTGGAGAGTATAGGGACAAAACTTCATAGATTTCTACGCAAAGGAGGGCATCAAAAGAGAATGGACAGCTCCATATAATCCAGAGCAGAATGGAGTAGCAGAGCAAAAGAATAGAACTATAGTTGGGGCGGCAAAGGCTATGTTGTATGACTTGTTGATCTAAATTGTCATTGATGACAATATGGCAATATTCTGGGATACTAAATTATGATGTGAAGCCAAGCAGAGCAGATCCAACAGCATTACGTGCAGATCAAATTGGTGAAGCCACAGGAGCAACAGTGATATCGGAGGAGCAAAGAGGAACACATCATCGAAAGAAGAGCTATCGGAAGAGCGGAAGAATGAAGAGAAGTCACAGGAGCGAGAACCTAAGAGTAAGAGGAAAAATCGTTGGAAGCCATCGAGAATCAAAGAGTAGCTATCAGAAGTCATAGGAGCAAAAAGCTAAAGAACATCCAAGTATTAAACCATGGAAACCCTTTAAAACTCATATGCCCAAGAGGAAGAGCCGAGAGGAGTTAACGGTGTCATCAAAGGAACTTTATCAACAGTTCTATTATATTGAGTTATGTAACACTGCTCAAAACCCCTTATTGTGATATACAACACGGACCTGATAGCTCCATTAGAATATGACTTAACAAAAACATCGCATCCGTTGTATCGCAGTTGTCATATCACAAGTCTTAAAGGATGTCACATTCAAATCCGTTGATTGCGATATAATATTGATGACCCGCTACACTATTATAATATGCCCTAAAGAAATATCGCATCCGCCTATCGAAAGTTACATATCACGAGTTTCAATAAAGGCTTGACACATTCAAACTGCTGATTGTGATAGACCCGACGAACTGTTGTGGACCCTACAAGCTTATCAAAAACAGTTTAATATCACATCGCATCCACTCCATCGGTAATAGGGGATCAACAATGTTATACGCAGACCTCCGAACTTGCGATTGCAGGAGTCTTATGAAGTTGCGATTGTGATTTAAGCAGTGACGTGGCATGTGGGATCTCCCTGTGGGTATATTCTATGATTTATGTGGTTTCCGTGAATAATCAAGTCTACGATATAATTGGATGAAAGACTCTTCGATATATTTTAATATACAAGTCGACCTCCTCCCAATTAACGTGTCCTTTGGGTATTGTGAAACCCATATAAATACAAGCTAAATGCCTTCACCTCAAGCATCGATCTGGGCATCGGACACAAAGAAGAATTGACAGTTCACAACTTGTGAACTTGAAGAAACAAAGAGTCGCAGGTCGAAGGCAAAAGCCAAATGTCCAGCATGAAGAAGGAAGCCAAAGGTCTAGCAAAAGGAAGGATGCCAAAGGTCGAGCAAGTCTGTTGGTTGGGTTAATCTCTAAAAAGGGCTCGAACCTGTAATCTATGGAAGAAGTACAGAATGAAATCTGGAGAACAGTTCTGTAAACGAAATAAGGGTTCAGCAGTCATCGTTTGAAGGAAGCAGTAGACTACATCAGCATTGAAGTATGTATGAGTATATTCCTTAGAAGTAAGACAGTGAGGAGCAGTCACTCTTGAAGCAGTTATGTAGTGATAAACATGATTTGTTACAAAGATCACAAGGACAGGGAGCAATGTAATACAATATAGGGTCGGGGCCCTTGGGGTTGGTGCCTTAGAATTGGAAGAATTGACGTCCTTAGAGTTGGTGCTCCTACATCCAAGGTTGGTGCCTTAACAAGATAGGGTCGGAGCCCTAGAGGTTGGAGCCTCATCAAAGTCCAAGTTGGTGCTTGGCAAAATTCATCAGTTATTGTATTAAATTGTTTTCTATATTTAATGAAACCATTTCTTTGATTAAAATTGTAAAGAATCTAAATTGGTAATAATAACAATTGAAAAGAAATATTGATTCACCCCCCCAGTATTTCCAATAATTGGTATCAGAGCCAGCTTCTTTAGAATCAACCTAACAGCAGGAAGAAGGATTCTTAGTTACAATCAAGAATCAAGAAATGACAGGAAGGCTTCCCGTGTTCGATGGTACTAATTTTGGTTTTTGGAAAAAGAGAATGTCTTACTACTTAATGTCACTTGGACCTAAAGTTTGGAACATTGTTTTGAATGGGTACAATGCCCCTCCCACTCTTCCTATTGATCAAGATGAAAGGAAAGCGTACATTGTAAATGCCAAAGCTCTAAATTCCATTACCAGTGGAATTACTGATTCTGAGTTTACAAAAGTCTTGAATTGTGACTCGGGCAAGGAAGTATGGGATAACTTGGCTAGCTTATATAATGGGGACTCCAAAGGCAAAGCTTCAAACTCATAGGAGGCAGTTCGAAAGTCTGAAAATGGATGATGAAGAAGATATTGCATCATACTTCCTCCAAGTAGCTGAAGTAGTCAACTCTCTTAAAGGATTGGAAGAAAAGATTGAAGAAAGCACTGGTGTTCAAAAAGTCTTACGATCTTTCCCAAATAGATTTCACTCCAAAGTAAGTGTTATAGAAGAAATGAAGGACCTAAACACTCTCAAGATGGATGAACTTCATGGAATATTCATTGCCTATGAGATGAGAAAAGGAATCCCAAGTTCCAAAGATGCAACATTCAAGGCCTGAAAATCAAAGAAGGGGAAAAGATGGAATACCAACAGTGATGACTCGGTGTTGAATCCGAATTGGCACAATCTGTGCGAAGACTAAAGAAAGGATCCAAGCTAAAAGGTATGCACCCTCTTATTTGTTTCAATTGTGGAAGAATAGGTCATTATGTTGCAAAATGTTCTTATAAGCATGTCAGTGATGATGAGGAAATTCTTCTTAGTAAATCCTTTCTTTTTGTATATCCTCCTTTTAATCTGATGAGGATGAATATATGGTCATCAAAAAGAAATCATCTAAAGGAAGTAATGATGAATCAGATGAAGAAAATGATTATGCTGGAAGCAAGGAAGTACTATTTATGGCATTCACTGAAGATGATGAAACAAGACAGGAAAACGAAGAAGATACAAACAAATTACTAATAAGTGTCATTGAAGAAAATGAAAAGTTACGAAAGAAGGTCATCTCACTTAAAACCTCTGTTACACAGGAACCGTTCCCAAGAGTTGGGAAACCCGTTCCAATGGTTCTCGCGCTCCCAGGAGCTTTGGAACTATATGGGAACATTCCCTTTTAAGCGGGAGCTCCAATGGGAGCTTGGGAAAGTTTCGAGAGCTTTGAAGACTGTTTTTTTTGGAGTTCTGACGTTCCCTGGGGTTGGGGAATTCAAATCCTGTAGAGAAATATGTTGAACTGCCCACAAAACATGGGCCTAAGTTGAAACCTTCGCATGAAGAAACGCCGAAGACATCCTTTACACCGATATCCTTAATTGAGAAACTGGAACAATATCCTGATGGGTTAAGGAAGTGTGTGGCACCTCAATGTAAGGGCAATATCTGGGATGTTATGCTGATGAGTATTTCTTTTGTTGTTTATGTATATATATATCGCAAAAGATTGTGTGTGCATATTGAATTTGGCAGTCAAAGGTTAAACATTAGAGTTGTGTTACTTTTTCTCTTAAGAATAACTAGAGAAACAAATGTAATATTATTCCTTTGTATTTTTAAGCCAGATTGTTTCAAAGACTTGTCATGTGTCGTAATGAACTTGACATTTTAATATTTATATATATAAAAGGAAGTGACTCATTGAGAGAGACACCCAAAGAATAAATTTATATATAAGAGAGATTATATATTTATTATTTATATTATTAAATTGATTTTAATATTTGAATATTTTGATTCAATATTAAATTTTGATTATTAAATAATTATACAATTAAAAAATATTTTTAATTTTTAATATTTTTAGTTTTTTTATTATATAACATTACTGCTCCCGATTAGCCATTTCCTATAAATTTTGGGGAAACCTCTAACATTTCTCGACACCCGTGCCCAAGTTCCCAACGTTCCCACATTCTAGAAACTCATGCAACATAAGCTTAAAACATATAAAGAGGAAGCTAAAAGAAGGGAGGACGTCATATATGAAAGACATAAGCTGAAATAGTATCTCTCAATAAAGAATTGGAACAAATCAAAAGAAGATGGCAAAGTTCTCAAACACTCGATCACATTCTCAACATTCAAAAATCTCGAAGTGACAAGTCCAGGATCGGTTTTAAAATAGAATCATCAAGTACTAAGGATAATGCAAGAAGCTATGCCCACTTACTTTGCAGCAATCCAAAAGAAGAAAAATCATCTCATCAAAGGCCCGTCTCAAAACCAAAGAATGAAGAAAGAGCAACTCCAAGAAAGAAGGTTTATTCAAATCATGGCTATTATAACAGGTACCAAACTATCTTTCTTGGGCATTGTTATTATTGTAAAAATTCTGGTCATCAAGCTAAACATTGCATGGCTCGTAAGAATGAAGCACCAAGATTGAAGGATCAAACAAACAAACAATGTAGTCTCAAAGGGCAAGGACAAATCAAGACCTTCAACTCTTTTGATCCTTTGGCCAAATTTGATCCAACTTGCTCATTATGTAATGATAATGGACATAGCGAACAAAATTGCCCCCTCAAAAGAAGAGAAGCAAAAGATGAAAATCCCAAAATGGATAAATGTGGTCTAGTTCTATGTGCTCACAGTGAGGAAAATCTTCGGTTTGTGGATAGTGGGTGCTCCAAACATATGACAGGTGACAAAAGGAAGTTTGTCTCATTAAACCAAAAGGAAGGTAATGTATCCTTTGGGAGTGGATCTGCCGAAATTGTTGGAAAATGAATCGTTACCCTTATTAATGGAAAAGGAAAGGCTCAAAATGCTTTGTTGGTAGATGGGCTCAAACACAATCTCTTACGTGTTAGCCAAATCTGTGATCAAGGACATAATGTTCTCCTCAGTGTTGACTCTTGAGAAATCTAAGGGCTTGATATGTTAATGATTTCTCTATCTTAGATCATTGCTTGTGAAGTATTTTTATCCTTTTACTTATTCAAACAAGATCTTTTCACATGTGTATGTTTATTAACTTCATCAAGAACCTATCATGCATAATAAGGAAAAGAACAATAACACAAGATATAGGCAACAACAAAAGCAAAACCTCTCCAACCTGAGAGGAAAACCCACAGTAATTCTTCTTATAGAATCTTCACTTGACAAAATTTCCAAGACCCATACAAAGACCCTTTGGCCAAAGTGTCTCCAAGATCAAGGCTAGAACCTTCTGCTACTACTGTCCT
This sequence comes from Pinus taeda, assembly GCA_000404065.3. Lineage (NCBI taxonomy): Eukaryota > Viridiplantae > Streptophyta > Pinopsida > Pinales > Pinaceae > Pinus > Pinus taeda. The sequence goes on from APFE030041275.1 coordinate 98,742, forward strand.
CTGACTTGTTGTACCATAGATTAGATCTGCAACTATAGATGGAAGGATTAGCTTCCTTCTCCCTTCCTTCTTCCTCCAAGCCTCACTTGTCCAAAATAGTTCACTTGTCAAGCTTCTTGTCCTCAACGCTTGCCTTTAGACAAGATGATCAGCTTCCTTGATGTGGATTGTTTAGCAACCCTAGCAGCAAACCTGAAGGTGTCACTAACTTCGCACGTGTGAGTGAGCTACTTGGTCTTGTAGCCTCCTCCTTGCCTCACTATGCTTGCAGCTTCCTTCTAGACTAACAACCAAACTCTTTAGGCCTCCAATCAACCCTTTTCATGGAGATGACCTAGGACTGTAATGCAGCCCTAATTGTGACATGTTCCTTCACACGTGTGAGAGGTTTAGGGCTCTTCTAGCCCTCCTAAACCTTCGCTTTACTTGCCTCTGCTCTTTAAACAAATCTTCCCTTCAAATAGACCCAAGATCGAACTCTTTCCTTGATGATGAGAGCATATAAGATGATGCCCTAGCCTCGCATGTGTGGATAGATTTCCTACGGTTATAGATGCCAGAACAGACTTCCTTCTTGTTGACCTGCGGCTCCTTGAATTGACCCTTTCTTCGCACCCTTAAATAGATTTATTCGCATAGGATCGAGACCGAATTGATGTGATGAGTATGAGGAGATATTCCACATGGTTCTGCCCTTGATCTTGGAGACACAAGCTATATAGTTTACAAGTGTAATTGTTTACATCAATGACAGAAAACTATCACCTAGCCTAGAGCTCTTCAATGAGAGCTACTACAAAAAAAAAATTGAACATGAAACCCATGACTCAAATTTACAAAATATTTTGCTAGATACATTTTACATCATTTACATTGGAATGCATTATGAAGACCGAACTTAGTTACACTTTCTTCAACACTCCCTCTTAACTAGGGAGGTATTCATGCATACATGGTACTGGGACAATTTTTCAAGCTCACAGAAGAATTCTCATAAGAAGATCAGATTTGCTTTCCATATGTTATAGCATCATTTCAACCAACATTGTTTTCATATAGCAAGGCCTTGACTAACAGTGCTATCTCTCGTTTAGATCAAAGCACAATGTTGGCGAGACCAATGACTGGTAGACACACATCATCATTGTCTCTCTTAGGGTCATATCCACGCGGGTGTTCTTCGAGTATGCCCTACTAGGACTATTCTCATCTTGGGTTCCCAGCCCTCAACAATATCGGTCCTCTTGCCCACTCTTATCTTCGATGCCATACCACATCCTCAAAGAGTGTCAGATGCCAGATGGTTGCACAACCCTCCATTCTTTCTTCCAAACTAAAGACAAGAATGTTGTGTCTAACTCTCCCTCTTAACCAGGGATGAGTTCAGTTTCTTTTTACTTAGAAACTTACTCATGTTCCTTTACTCATAGGAACCTTCCAGAGCTCCCTCTTAAACAAGGACTCTATCATCAATACTTTATAGGGTCTTCTAGTTGACTGATGATCCAAGACCTCCATGTCATCAATTTCTTCACATGTAGGGTTCAACCATCCATCACTTTCCTCCATCATGTCATTCCTTCTTTCCTTGAAAGTATCCTCCTTGGATTTGCATCATGGCCATCTATCTACACCTTTCTTTCAACGGCGATTGCTCTAGATCACAAGGTACACAGTTGTTACATCCTTCACAACTCTTCTTAGCATGGCCCTACACACATACCCAGACTTATCCCAAAAGGTCAGTAACCAAAAACAAATCACATGTTACCTTTTTGGTGATGGCCTTTTCCAGTGACATCTTCTTGTAGGTATCAACACCCTGCATACATGTTGACACATCTCCCAAAGATATTTGTTGTCAAGGGTCTTCATCTTTTCAGACTTCCATCAGAGCTTTCATATCTTTCTGGGAGATTTCCTAGTCAAATCTTCCCAATTCTCTAGATGTTGATTGCCTTCATCATGGTTGCATATTTCAATATCTCTACCATCCTCACAACTTCCATTCCCAGGAGTTTTCAATCAAAGTTTCATAATTGTAGTCAGCCACCTCATACTCCATATGAGGACATATTATGTTGATTTCATCTAGTGTGACTTAAGCCTTCTTGCATCCTTTCAGAGGAGGAGATCCTTTTTCTCTTGATCATGCTTGATCCATGTTACCTACAACCATATGACATGATATTATAATATTAAACACAAGCATATATGCCTCATTTGTCATGAATCATACCATGATTCTTTGCGGCGGACTTCTTGAGGGATCTTTGACCTGCAACGGAGTTGTCTTGATCCTTACAAGTTCTCTTAGCACCATCATTCTGACTTATATGAACCTGGATTCTTCACAGAGGATACTTGCCTGTACAAACTCTTCAAAGATTCGGAGAACCAACGTGTTCTCATCTTAGGTTTCCTACACATAGCAATTTCATTTCTTCCTAGAATCCTCACATAAAGAAATACAACATACTTTAATCATAACCATTAACAGTATTTCCAAAGGATTCAACGCATCCTCATACATCAATTGTTCATCCATAGATGGTACGGAATACATAATCAATATATCCTTTAAGAAGTTACTTAAACCAACACACAAGAATGTTCATGAATCACAACATGTCACAAAATGCTATGCAATCTACTATGCAACTAAGACCTATGAAAGAAAACAAAAGGTGATCTCTTAATCATAGTAAAGATCTTGTGGCTCCTCCTTCTTCGGCTTCTTTTCATTGAGTTGTATTTCCTGGGCAACATAAGTTGTTTCATGTTTCCTTTTGCCATTCTTCTTTCACTTGGGACAATCTCCTCGGTAGTGTCCATATTCATAACATTCAAAGCATTGAATCTTTGACATCTCTTTCTTGGGATGTTGCTAGTGACCAAATCTCTCAAACTTTCCAAACTTTCCTTTTCTCTTGATCCTAGCAGAAAATGCTTGCTCCTTGGATCCAACTGTGATATCTTCCTTGGCCTTTAATCTGGATTCTTCCACTTTGCATATTTCCCACAAATCATTGAGTGAGGATGCCTCCTTTTTAGCCCATATGTTGGCTGTAAAGTTTCCCCACTCCTCAAGTAGTGCATTCAACACTATAGTAGTCATCTCTCTTGATTAGACATGACTTCTCCTCGACCCTATAACTGATCTCTTGTTTCAAAAACCCTTACAAAGTATGGAGTTATACCTTCTTCTTTGTTGATCTTCATCTTGTACAACTCATTCCTTAAAGAGACCCCTTCTCCTGCAGTGCTGATGGAGAATAGGTCTACCAATTTGTCATAGCTTTCCTTGGTTGTTTCAAGCTTGGCTGCATAAAGAATCAAAGAGTCCTTGTGATTGCTCTAACTTCGTTCTTGTTATACTTAGCCAATTCTTGACTATCAATAGGAACAACAATTTTCTTTTGTACATGTTCAATAACTTCTTGTTCTTTCAAATTGAGGTCAGTTCTCTTCTTCCAAGCAAGGAAGTTGGCAACTCCAACTAACTTGTTGTTTTCCTTGCAAGAAGACATTTTTTCAAGATTAGTTTTGCTCAAATAAATAAGATACTTACTTGATGTGATGGTCCTTGAAGCTTGACTTTGGATGGCTACCTTCTATGAGCTTGAGGAAGCTTGTTTATCCTTGAATGCTAAGGAACCTGATATGTTGTCCTTGAGGATCTGCTCTTCAACTGAAGTGAGAAGGTTCTTGATACCTTCCTCTTATAGATCTGCCTGCAAAGTAGATCTTGTCTTCTTTGGTATATCTTGGAGTTTCAGAATGTGGATCTAAATCTAGCTTTGCCTTCAACTTCAACTGCTTCTTTAATGTTCTTTATCAGCCCTTCCTTGATGTACTATCATACGCTTTCATACCATGTTGAGAAATCTAAGGGCTTGATATGTTAATGATTTCTCTATCTTAGATAACTGCTTATGAAGTATTTTTATCCTTTTACTTATTCAAACAGGATCTTTTCATATGTGTATGTTTATTAACTTCATCAACCAGCGATATATAGGCAACAACCAGGGCAAAAGCTCTCCAACTTGAGAGGAAAACCCACGGTAATTCTTCTTATAGAATCTTCACTTGACAAAATTTCCAAGACCCATACAAAGACCCTTTGACCAAAGCGTCTCCAAGATCAAGGCTAGAACCTTCTGCTATTGTTGTCCTCTGACCTGCTATACCATAGATCAGATCTTCAACTATAGATGGAAGGATTAACTTCCTTCTCCCTTGCTTCTTCCTCCAAGCTTCACTTGTGCAAAATAGTTCACTTGTCAAGCTTGTTGACCTCAACGCTTGCCTTTAGACAAGATGATCTGCTTCCTTGATGTCGATTGTTCAATAACCAGCAGCAGACCTGAAGATGTTATTGTCTTCGCACATGTGAGTGAGCTACCTGGTCTTGTAGCCTCCTCCTTGCCTCGCTATGCTTGGAGCTTCCTTCTAGACTAACAACCAAACTCTTTAGGCCTCAAATCAACCCTTTTCATCAAGATGACCTAGCACTGTAATGCAGCCCTAATCGTGACATGTTCCTTTGCACATGTGAGAGGTTTAGGGCTCTTCTAGCCCTCCTAAACCTTCGCTCTACTTGTCTCTGCTCTTCAAACAAATTTGCTCTTCAAATAGACCCAAGATCGAACTCTTTCCTTTATGATGAGAGCATATAAGATGATGCCCTAGCCTCGCACGTGTGGACAGATTTCCTACGGTTATAGATGGCAGAACAGACTTCCTTCTTGTTGACCTGCAACTCCTTGAATTGACCCTTTCTTCGCACCCTTAAACAGATTCCTTCGCATGGGATGGAGACCGAATTGATGTGATGAGAGTGTGTTTGAATGAGGGAGGAGAGGCCTTTATTTATAGTCCTCTCAAGGTTGCTCGTTAGGCCAACATGACTTGTCTTTAGGCAGACTTACATAATAATATATTTTGTCGAAATTACAATGCCTTTTTATCTTCGCTTGGAGGAGACTTTTACTAGCCATTTGTACTTGAACTTGGAGAAGATATTCCACATGGTTTTGTCCTTGATCTTAGAGACACAAACTATATAGTTTACAAGTGTAATTGTTTACATCAATGACACAAACCTATCACCTAGCCTAGAGCTCTTCAATGAGAGCTACTACATACAAATTTTGCGCATGTAACCCATGCCTCAAATCTACAAAATATTTTGCTAGATACAATTTACATCATTTACATTGGAATGTGTCATTATGAAGACCAAACCTAGTTAGACTTTCTTCAACAATCAGCACTACAAATTGTGAAATAAGGAACGTTTCCTTAGGAGAACTTGTGGCAAAAGAAGTTGGAACATCAAATAACGTCTACATTTTGAACAAAATTCAAGAAGATAAATGGTATCTATGTCAAACAGATGAAGGTTGGTTGTGGCATAAGCGACTAAGGCATGCAAGTTTTGATAACTTGATCAATATCAGCAAAATCAATGCAGTAAGGGACATTCCAAAGATGTTCAAACGAGATTAAGTTGTATTGTGGCCCATGTCAACATGGCAAGCAAACTAGAACCAGCCACAAGACTATGGAATTCTCCACATCAAAACCTCTAGAGATCATTCATGCAGATTTATGTGGGCCAACCAAAAATCCAGCACTCCAAGGAGAAAGGTACTTTGCTTTATTTGTTGATGACTATACTAGCATGACATGGGTATATTTCATAAAATACAAATCTGAAGCATTTGAATGTTTTAAGAATCTTAAAGCTCTTGTACAAAATCTAAAGGACTCCAAAATTAAATGTCTTAGAATGGATAGAGAGGGAGAATTCACATCAAAAGAATTTGATGAATTCTGTAACGAACATGGAATTGAAAGAGAATTCTCTGTTACTAGAACACCTAAGCAAAATGGGGTAGTTGAAAGGAGAAACCAAATTGTTCAAGAAATGGCAAGGACTATGTTACTCGCAGTTGACTTGCAGCGAAAATTTTGGAAGCAAGCAGTCGAAACAACAGTTTATACCTTGAATAGAACTCAGCTAAGACCAAGTAATGAGAAGACTCCTTATGAATTATGGAAAGGAAGGCCTACTTTAGTAAAATACTTCAAGATTTTTGGAAGCAAATGCTTCATAAAGATCAATGATGACTCCCCAGGAAAGTTTGATTCTTGTGTTGACGAAGTAACATTTCTTAGATATTCTACTAGAAGCAAAGCTTTCAAGTGCTACAATAATCAACTATGGAAAATAGTGGAAAGTATTCATGTAAAGATTGATGAAGGCCTTCCAGAAAAAGAAAATTGAAGATCATGAAGTTGAACCCTTTATTGAAGAAAGCAAAGAAGAACCTGAAAAGGAGGAAAAAGAAATCAAGAAAAACAAAAAGAAAAAGAACCATCTCAAACTCCTTCAAAAGTGAAATTCCTCCAAAAACATAACTCGGAAGAGTAGGTCATTGGCAATGTAGATGAAGGAATACAAACACAAAGAAGGATGACAAGTACACCAAAGAAAAATGATGTTGCTCTCCTATCTATGATAGAACCAAAAACTTTTACTCAACCAAGGATCCTCATTGAGTGGAAGCCATGGAAGAAGAAATGTCTCAAATCGAGAAAAATGAGACATGGGAGATGGTACCTCATCCAAAGGATAAAAATATAATTGGAACTCAGTGGGTGCTCAAAAACAAAATGAATGAAGATGGACAAATCATCAAAAATAAGGCTAAACTTGTCTGTAAGGGTTATTCACAATTGACGGAATCGATTTTGAAGAAACCTTTGCACCGGTAGCTCATATGGAAGCTATAAGGATGTTCTTAGCATTTGCTTGCTCAAAAGGATTCAAAGTCTATCAAATGGACGTAAGATCAGCATTTTTGAATGGGGAACTCAAGGAAGAAGTCTATACGGAAACTAGAAGGCTTTGATCTAGCAGAAGGAAAAGACTTTGCATGTTAGTTGAAAAAGGCATTATACGATTTGAAACAAGCTCCTAGAGCGTGGTACGCAAGATTGGATCACTATCTACAACAAAAAACTTCAAAATGGGGGTGGAAGGAAGTAATCTCTACATGAAGATGGATAAGGATAAATTATCAATCACCCTTGTATATGTTGATGATCTAATTTTTGCTAGCAATAATGATGAAATGAGCCATGAGGTCGCTCAAAATATGTCAAAAGAATTCGGAATGTCAATGATTGGTGAGCTATCCTACTTCCTTGGACTACAAGTATCACAAACCACATCATGTATGTTTATCTCTCAAACAAAATATCTCAAAGACATGCTTAAAAGATATGGAATGGAAGAATGTGCACTTACGAGCATACCGATGACCACAAACTGCAAATTAAGAAAAGATGATGAATCCCCCCCGGTAGATGCAACTCTTGACAAGGCAATAATTGGAGCTCTCTTATACTTAACTGCAACAAGACTCGACAATATGCAAGCAATGGGAATGGTGGGAAGATTTCAATCAGCTCCTAAGCAATCCCACATGTTGGCTGTGAAAAGAATTCTCAGATACTTGAAAGGAACTCCTGACTTTGGTCTTTGGGTATCCCAAAAGCACAAATATTACAATGACAGCTTATACCGATGTTGATTGGGCTGGAAGCATGGATAATCATAAAAGCACCAGTGGAAATGCATTTTTTATGCGAGATTGCCTGGTAGCTTGGCTCAACAAAAAACAATCATCTATATCTCTCTCTCAAGGTTCACATTAATGTCAATATGGCAGTGTTTGTGATGGCAAATTCTTGTGATCATAATGTTCCCCATGGAGGGAACAAGCACTGAATACAACATCTGGATTTTATATATATATATATATATATATAATAGAAGCAGTAGAGCCAAGGAGGAAAGCCAAGGAAAAGTAGATCCGTGAAGTAACAAGAGCAAGAAACCAAGGAGGAAATCCAAGCGAGGAGTAAGGGTCTGTTACAATCTGTTTTTATTGAAACATCGCATATGCTCAAGAGTAAGAGCCATATCGAAGATATCGCATGAAATATTGGAGAAATATCAGAGGAGTTAACATATCAGGGGAGCTAACATATCGGAGGAGTATTGCAAAGCATCAGAGGAGTTAACATATTGAAAGAGCTAAGGAACATCCGAGTAATAAGTCGTGGAAACTCTTTAAGCCCACAACGCATCAGAAAAATCATATCCGCGGTTCTATTATATGCCACTACTCAAAACCCCGATTGCGATATGTAACACAGACCTGATAGCCCCATTACAACACGTCTTAATATGACATTGCATCTGCCACATCACAAGTCCTTTTAAAGCCTTGCCACATTGAAATCCGCCTATTGCGATATGTACTACAGACCCAATCACTTTATGGTAACAGCGCTATTGAAATATCGCATCCACTGCATTGCAAGCTTTAAAGCCTTATCACATCAAAACCCCGATTGCGATAGTATTGCGGACCCACTGCACCATTATAATACATCCTAAAGAAATATCACATATGTCGCATATCGCAAGTCTTGAAGAGATGTCACAATGGCAAACCGCTAATTGTGATAGAATTGTGGACCCGATGGTTTTATTAACAACTATTTAATATCACATCGCATCCGCTTCGTTGGAAATAGGGGCATCGGCAATGTTATATCGTGAAGCCAAAGGGTTGTGATTGTGAGAGTTTTATGAAGTTGCGATTGCGATTTAAGCAGTGACGTGGCATGTGGGACCGCCAAACATCTATTATAATATGAATGTTTGTAAATAAACAAGTTTATGATATATTTGTAATGTGCGACCCCATACACAAGTCGGCCTCTCCTCCAATGAACATGTCTTTTGGGTATTGATGAGATTCATATATATATAAGTTAAACGCTCCACCTCGAGAAGTGAATAGAGCTCGAGCATCTATAACTAACACGAAGGACAGTTCACAACTCGTGAACATGAAGGACCAGAAGAAAGAAAAGTCAAATGTTGAGCGAGCGAAAGAGGAAGCTGAAGATCGACCGAGCATAGAAGGAAGTCGAAGGTCCAGCGGAAGAAGAAGGAAGCCAAAGGTCAAGCATTCTGTTGACTGGGTGATTCATTGAAAGGATCTGACCTAGAATGAATCCGTAGAAGCGCAGCCTGTGATCTGTTAAAAAGACTAGCATAGACAGGGTCGTTTTAATTGAATAGACAAACTGTAGCCACAATAGTCACTCCTCTGAAGCAGTTACTCATGAAGCCTCACTCCCAAATCAATTACTGCAACAGTTAGGACAGGGAGTTGTCTTTGTGCAGAGCTTAGTGCAATTCATTGTAGACACATTGAAGTTGTGTGGAGACTATTGAAGACCATGATGTATTAGTCATCATGATGTGACTTGGAGATTTTGCTTGGGTATAATGAAAAGCAATGGTGATACCTTCTATGAGACAAGGTTGTCACTAATGATGTAGCATGGAGACTACAGTGAAGTTGTAGATTGACAGAACTCAGTGAAGAAGATTTTGGGAGCCGTGAATTACTATAAAACATATCTAGACAAAGTATAGCAATGGGTTGGACCCCAGATGGTTGGTGCCCTGAAGGTTGGAGCCTCGAACAAACAAGGTAAGTGCCTTGAAGGATAGGGTTGGAGCCCTAGAGGATCAGTGTCCTCAAGAAACCAGGTTGGAGCCTGTACCAGAGAAGGGTTGGTGCCCTAGGGGTTGGAGCCTCTAAACGCAAGGTCAGTGCCTTGAAAAGATAGGGTCGGTGCCCTAGAGGTTGGAACCTCACAAAAGACCAAGTTGGTACTTGGCAACAAGTTGGAGCCTGGGGAATTGAAGATCGGTGTCTTCATCAAGGGCTGGAACTCTATATATTGTACTTGATTCATTATAAAGATTATATTAATAAAAACATTTATTCCTATTGCTCATTTTGTATTCTAAATATAATTGATTTAACTGGTAAAAGTAACAATTAAAAAGGAATATTGATTCACCCCCCTCAGTATTTCCAGCCAAAAACTATCATCTATATCTCTTGTCACCTTTATTGATGATCACTCTAGGAAAACCTAGATCTATTTCTTAAAGACTAAGGATGAGGTCATAGATCTAAGCTGAGCATAAGCAGAATATATGTCGGCCAGCACAGCTACGTGCGAAGCTATATGGCTTAGAAAACTGCTTGTGAGTTTGTTCAGGAAGAGGATGGAAGCAACCAGAATTTTTTGCAATAATCAGAGTTGTATGAAACTCTCTGAGAGTCCAGTATTTCATGATTGGTCGAAACACATTGATATCAGATGTCACTTTATCAAAGACTGTGTTCACCATGGGGCAGTACAGTTGCAGTATGCCCCCACAGGAAATTAAGCAGGAGTCGTACTCACAAAAGCTTTATGAAGAGCTAAGTTCATCGAGTTCAAGGAGAAGATGGGTATGGTAGAGAACCTGTTTCAATAGCATAAACAAATGGTTTCTCAGTTGCAACAGCAGCAGATGAGACGGCTGCAGTCCAGATGCAGTGTTGACAGTGGCAGGGTCAGCAACATTTGCACAGTAGTTGGTGGGCAGTGATGTCAGACATCAGAAGCATAGGGGGAGATGTTACAAAGAAGGGTGATGCTTCAGTAGGTTGCGTTACTAGAGCACATTCCTCGCTAAGAGGGAGTCTTGATTTCTAGTAGCATCAAATGTGCTCTAAGCCTTCTAAATTTGCAGGGAGGCTAGGACACATGTATTCCAAAATACCCAAAAATCATTTTGGGAAATTCCACCAAGAGACAGTTTTATTAAAATAATTAATTATTTTGGATGCCTAAGGATAAACATAGGAAATTAAAATAATTAAAGGGTATTAATTAAATTGAGGGTTAAACTTCTAGAAAAAGACGAGGATCAAGTCAAAATGATCTAAGCCATTGATTAGAATCTAATATGTTGGACATTGGATAAACCAACGCTCCCTATGTGTTTCGTGACATGGACTAACCGCCTTTCGTGGATCCTTATCTCTGGCGATGCGACTGTTGACTAACACCTGCGAGTTTTGGTCTAGCGGCAATCGTGATTCCCAACAAGTGGTATCAGAGCGTAGGCCACAAGTTCAATACATACTCGGCTCGCGTTGGGGGGGGAGATTGTTGGACATTGGATAAACCAACGCTCCCCGTGTGTTTCATGACATGGACTAACCGCCTCTTGTGGATCCTTATCTCTGTTGATGCGATCTTGACTAACACCTGCGGGTTTTGGTCTAATGGCAATAGTGATTCCCAACATAATATGGGTCATTGATTGATCAACAAGAGGATTATAAGAAGGACTTAGATGGGCATTTGAAAGAAGAACCAGGCAAATACTCAGTTGCCCAAGTACATCGATTTTCTCACTGGTTGAAGTTCAGCAAGAGAAAATCGAATCAGAGGGAGATTTGTAGGTTGGAGAGAGAGGGCATCAGCAAGAGTCGGGAGTGCAAGAAGCAGAGAGAAGAAGAAAATCAGAGGAGAAATAACGCAGTCATTGCGCAGAAGGTGACACAGAGAGATGCAGTGAGGGCAGCAGGTCCTCTCCAGAGTTAGAATTTCACTGTGAAGCGCGAGAAAATTGTCTGTAAAATTTCTCACAATAATTTCTCTTCTATTATGTTGGTTGTATCTTCTACATGAGATTTTGTTGAAGATCAATAAAGAAACCCTCATCTGTTGCACCGGTTTTCCCACATTGGATTTTTTTGAGGACAATTGTCCAAAAATAATTGTCATTGTGATTGTATTTGTACTAGTATTTTTTCTTTGCATTTACTTTATGCATATTTAAATTGTGAAGGTTGTAGTATAAGTTATTTAGATATTTGTTGTAGACACACTATGAATAACTTATTTCTGAATTAATAAGTAGAAGAAATAATATCAAACACTGCAGATGGATTTCTATTTAGGAATTTTCACACCTTATACCAGATATCAAAAATACCCAAGGCCAAAAGAGAAATAGGCCTATAATGCACACGACCAGCTTCAAAATCAGTCAAATTTTTAGTTAAATTTTGTCAAAATGTATTAACGGAGTTTGTTATGATTCCAAGGCTTTAAGCCTTCCAAAACTCATGCAACTGAATGGTATTTTTCAAAGCCTAAAGGTCTTCGCACTAGGTGAGGAAAGGGAGCTTCCAAGCTCATGAAAAAGAGTGAATTAGGCCTCCCAAAGAGGCTTTCTCGGTCGTGGAAAAATACAAGAGTCGAATCAACAAGGTGACACAAAATCACGTGATAAACCCTTCCAAAATCTCTACAAAATATGGTCAATGATCAATTTGATGCAAACAAATTTGAGTTTCTTCAAGAATCCGGTCTAGTAAATATGGCTTCAAAACCCTTGCATCTATCCTTGGAATTACGGCAAATCATTCAGGGCTATTTTACTTGAAATTTTGTCTCCAAAAGATAAGTAAAACCCTTTCAAATAAACTTGCAACACAAGGATTAGTGACAAAATATTAAAACAAATGAAATTGCTTCAAGAACCCTTGTTGCTACAATAAAAAGCCTTAAAACCCTGAAAATGAATGCAGCTTGCTTTTTAAAAAATATTTGGAACCCTTAAATAAATATTATGTTAATTGATCAAGGGTTTGGAGGTCAGAAAAGGCTTGTAGCCTCCTTGAAATAGAATCTCCAAAGTCTACAAAATAAATCAAAGGAATTCCAAAATTTTGTAGTAAACATTTTCAGATTTTGAAATTGTACCCAGCAAGCAGGGATCCGAAATTAAAGTTTATTTGTTGATAAGATCATTACGGACTTGAAGGATGCGGATGGCGATTTTAGGAATTTTCACACCTTATACCAGATATCAAAAATACCCAAGGCCAAAAGAGAAATAGGCCTATAATGCACACGACCAGCTTCAAAATCAGTCAAATTTTTAGTTAAAGTTTGTCAAAATGTATTAACGGAGTTTGTTATGATTCCAAGGCTTTAAGCCTTCCAAAAATCATGCAGCTGAATGGTATTTTTCAAAGCCTAAAGGTCTTCGCACTAGGTGAGGAAAGGGAGCTTCCAAGCTCATGAAAAAGAGTGAATTAGGCCTCCCAAAGAGGCTTTCTCGGTCGTGGAAAAATACAAGAGTCGAATCAACAAGGTGACACAAAATCACGTGATAAACCCTTCCAAAATCTCTACAAAATATGGTCAATGATCAATTTGATGCAAACAAATTTGAGTTTCTTCAAGAATCCGGTCTAGTAAATATGGCTTCAAAACCCTTGCATCTATCCTTGGAATTACGGCAAATCATTCAGGGCTAGTTTACTTGAAAATTTGTCTCCAAAAGATAAGTAAAACCCTTTCAAATAAACTTGCAACACAAGGATTAGTGACAAAATATTAAAACAAATGAAATTGCTTCAAGAACCCTTGTTGCTACAATAAAAAGCCTTAAAACCCTGAAAATGAATGCAGCTTGCTTTTTAAAAAAATATTTGGAACCCTTAAATAAATATTATGTTAATTGATCAAGGGTTTGGAGGTCAGAAAAGGCTTGTAGCCTCCTTGAAATAGAATCTCCAAAGTCTACAAAATAAATCAAAGGAATTCCAAAATTTTGTAGTAAACATTTTCAGATTTTGAAATTGTACCCAGTAAGCAAGGATCCGAAATTAAAGTTTATTTGTTGATAAGATCATTACGGACTTGAAGGATGCGGATGGCGATTTTAGGCAAGTTCCGTAAGGGTTTAGGGTAAAACCATAGGTTTTACTGCAGCACTTTGCAGGCACCTGGAGCTCGGTACCCGACGACTGACAGTTCACCCACCATTTCCATTGCAGTCGCCCCCCTTTCCATCTGTTGTCGGTTACTGCTTGCATCACGGGCGAAACTATGGATGTCGAGGAGCTCGATTTCACCGACGACCCTTTCCCCGACCGTGTCATCTTCGGTAACCCTAATCTCCCTTCGCCGGCATCTGGCTCCACCCTCCCATCCTACACTGCTCCGTCTATTTCTGCGTCGATGGTTTCCTTTTCAGGGCAATGTACTGCTCGTCTGTTCATCGGGTCGCTTTCTATCGCATCTCCAGCGTTGGACTACCCTCCGTTATCTCCTAGTACTCTACACATTCTTATCGCGAACACTCCTCCATCACCCTCATTTGAACCCCATCCGTCCATCTCGACCTTCTTCACCGTGCCGACTAAAGACATACACGCATCCGCGGCACCAAACCCTCCCTCCTATGCGCACTCACCGTCGGGATGTTTTGAGACTCCGGTAGTAAAGGTAAAGTCTGCAAAAAATATCTCTCTGGAAGGTTCATCTGATCCGTTGGCGGATCACCCATCTTCCTCTCGTACTGGGAGCAAAAGACAAAGTGTGTGAAGGCGACTTCAAAGGACAACACCATTCGGTTCAGCGAGACCTCTGCTATTGGGGAAGCGGCATATATGGCTAGCACAGTACTTGTTGGACACGTTTGGGGCAGAGCATATTCAGCTTTCAAACTTACTCTATGGGTTCGAGAGATTTGCGATGGAATCCTAAAGGAACTGCCCAAGGTGTAGGTCTTACCCAGAGGCTGGTTTGCCCTACATTTTGCTAAAGAGAATTACACGGATTTGGTCCTCGCAAGGTACTGGCACATTGAGATGGCTCTGGTACTCCTCAAGAGATGGAGCCCCCTTTTCGATCTTGAGAGAGCAAATAGGAGCAGGGCCGCTCTGGGAGCGCTTGCCAGGGCTCCCATTACAGTACTGGTGCGAGGAGGTTTCCATCAGAATCGGAAATGCCCTTAGCACCTACTCGGACCATGATCGAACCTTTGTGCAGTAAAAGAACAGAACCCTAGCTCGCATCCTTGTTCACTTGGATACCCGAGAGGGTTTGGAGGAGAAAATTACACTTCTATGGGGGAAATTCACCAGGGTCCAGATCCTCTACTACAAAGGAGTTCCCTTCTGATGTCGGAGATGTCACAGGGTGGGTCACATTTTCAAAGACTACCCTCTCATCAAGAAATCAGAGGACCCTCCGAAGGCATCACCAGCTCCTTCAAGGATTGACTCGCCGACTTTGCAACGCTCTCCCATTCTGGGTCCTAACCCTCCGGCCAGCAATCTCCCCTCGAAGACGGTCGACGAAGTGCACAGATCGATCTCGCCTCCACTTACCAGATCTCGGGCCGTAGCAGAAGCCGCAAAAGCTTCGGGTATTCCTCTGAACTCTCTATCTCCTTCAATTGCCTTTTGCACATCTTTTGTTCCACCATCCATTATCACTTTTGTGGCACACTGCACAATGGCTACTCCTCCCTCTATTGCCACCGTCGCGCCATCTTTACATTTGTTATCCACTTCCTCCTCTTCTCCATCTTCTAACAGGATTTCATCATCTCACCGCTATAATCTTCGCTCCTGTACCCTTTCTAGCGATACACTGGCACAACTTGCGGATTTGGGACTCACCCTACCCGACTCGACTATTATGTCTTCTCGAGGGAGGAAATCTGACTCTGTCTTCTTGAGGGAGGAAATCTGACCTCTCCAAAGCCATCAAGCAAGCAAGGGCTGAGGTCGCCTCTGGCCGACAATCCACTCTCGATGGGTTTCTTAGAGCATTGAACACCCCAATAGGGTTCCCCCATGAAGTGTCTATCATTTAATTGCAGAGGCATGGCTAGTGCCTCCAAGAAACTAGCCCTGTGCAGACACTTTGATGTTGATACTTCTAACAATATCTTGCTACAAGAAACCCTAGGTGAGGCAGATTACATTACCAACTCCCTAAAATCTATATCTCCTGGATGGGATTTTATGGCAATGGATGTTGTGGGGCGATCAGGGGGCCTTGCCATTGGATACAATCCCCACACCCTCAGAGCTTTAGCATCTTGGGGAAGCCATAAATTCATTGGCTTAGATATTTTCTCAGCAGAGCTTGGCATTAACCTAAGGGTTGTAAACATATATGGCCCCTGTCATCAGAGGGAAAATTTCTGGCAGCACTTGCTTAATCTTACGATTTCCTCCCCAGATCACGTCATCCAAGGAGGCAATTTCAATTTCTCCTTGGGTTTTATTGAATCTTGGGGGTCTTTGGCACAAGTGGATTCTATTACGGGGTACATGACCAATCTTCTGGAGCAGCACAATTTTGTGGATGTCCCAATGAATAAACCTCTTCCTACATGGAGGAACAAAAGGGTGGGCGAAGCTGCACTAGCTCGAAGATTAGATCGATTCCTAATGAAGGTCCCCCTCATGCAGCATCTGCATCACTACAAACAATGGGTTGGCTCAGGGGGCATCTCTGATCACTCCCCCATTTACCTTGAGGTGTCTGGCCCTCATCCTAAACCAAAAGCCCCATTTAAATTTAACCATGTATGGCTACAAGACCCTGCATACATTAACATGGTTTTAGAATTCTGGGTTGCCAACCCGATTGATAGGTTTGACTCCTTGGCAAAGGGCTTTTGTCATAAACTGTCTCAGCTTAAGCATCTTTCTATCAATTGGGCTAAAGAGAAACATCAGAGGGAGGATTCGTTATTATCTCACATTGAATCTGAGCTGAGCACTATGCTTGATGAGCGAAACCTAGGGTTTGTATCAGCAAAAGACAAAACACATTTGATTAAGCTAGAAAATCAAAAGGCCAAGATCTTGTAGGAGAGAGAGGAATCCTTGAGACTCAGAAGTAGGGCCATATGGTTAAAAGCAGGTGATGATAATACTAGATTCTTTCAGAATTATGCAAAAGGTAGAAAGGTATCAAACACCATATGGAACCTACCTCTACCTGAGGGGGGAGTTGCTGATACTTTTAACAAACTCTCCCATCTTAGCACTTCACATTTCAGGAATCTATACAAAAACCCCCTGGGTCAAATTTGGTTGAGATCCTCAATGTGGCCGAACATTTCCCCAGATTTGTAAATGATGATGAGGCCAAGGAGTTAACTGCCCCTGTGACTGCAGGAGAACTCGAAAGAATGCTGAAATGGTTCAAAAAGAACAAGAGTCCAGGACCGAATGGGTGGACCATAGAATTCTATCTTGCATTCTATGACCTATTGGGGAATGATCTGTTGGAAGTTGTGGAAGAATGCAAATTGTCTGGTTCTCTATATAACGCTATCAACTCGACATTTATTGCCCTCATACCGAAATCTGATACCCCTTCCTCTTTTAACGACTACAGGCCTGTTTCACTGTGCAATTGTTTGTACAAAATCATCTCCAAGATCATAGCAAACCATCTCCGCCCTATCCTATCCCGTCATATTGCCCCCCAGCAATTCGCCTTCCTTGAGCATCATCAGATCCATGAAGCCATTGGCTCGGCCCAAGAGGCAATCCATTCGATCTGGACAAATCACCATAAGGGCATTATACTTAAGATTGATTTGGCAAAAGCTTTTGACCATGTCAGTTGGCTCTACATTAAGATGCTTCTTATTCATCTGGGCATTCCCCATGACTTCATCACATGGATTATGGCTTGTATTACTTCCCCTACTTTTAGTGTTCTCATTAATGGATCAGCCTCCCATTTCGTTCATTTTGAGAGGGGGCTTAGACAAGGCTGCCCTCTCTCCCCCCTTCTCTTTCTGATCGTCATGGATGGGCTTAGCTATTTGCTTGCTTCGGCTAAGGAAGATGGCAACCTTCGTGGACTTAAGATTTCTGAGGCCTGCTTCCTTACCCATGTCCTATTTGTGGATGATATTCTCATTTGCCTGGATAGGAGTATTCGAGACTCTCTCACATTCTCCAAAATACTCTCACTTTTCTCGGCGGCTACTGGTATGTTAGCTAATCATGCAAAATCTACCATTACCTTAGCTCGCACTTCCATCCAGGAGTCACAACTTGCCCAACTGCATTTCCCTTACTGTATCATACCCCTGGATAGGGGGTTCAAATACTTGGGTTTCTGGATAAAGCCTCTCAGTCAGAAAATTGCAGATTGGGTTTGGCTTGCTACCAAGTTGGAAAAAAGGCTTTCAATCTAGAGTCATAGATTTCTATCCAGCGCTGGCAAACTAGTACTTATCAAAACTGTTCTTGAGGCCACACCTGTATTTTGGATGGCACTTGAATGAATCCCTAGGAACATTCTGGCCCGATTACACCAACTTTGTAACAGATATCTTTGGAACAGGAACCAGGACAAAAGATATTTGCATGGGTCAGCGAGAACAAGATTGCTCTGCCAAAAATATGGGGAGGTTGAGGACTAAAAGACCTTCCTCTCTTTGCTCAATCCCTAGCAGCAAAAATGGGCTGGACTCTTCTGACTGGACAGAATCTATGGACTTCTATCACATATCATAAGTATATATGGCCTCAGCAAATCATGGACTGGGTTCGCTTGCCAAGCTGGCCTAAAAATGGTATTTCATCTGTCAAGAAGGCTCTTTTACACTGCCTGCCTTGCATCAGGGACAATCTCGTCTGGAGAATCAACGATGGATCAAAGGCCTGCATTGGATTGGATCCATGGACTGGAGGGGGTGGTAGGTATCAGCTGTCTAGAGATCTCATACATCATCTTCACTCCGAAGAGATCAAGGTGATACCACATATTGTGGACCCACAAAACACTAACATCTTCTCCCAAGGATGGAAATCAGCCCTGCAGCTTAACTTACCCCCTCATTGGCATCAAGAATGGCAAGAATGCATCTCTGCATTATGCGAATCTCATATCAGGATTAAAGAGGGACCTGATGAATTTCTCTGGTGTCTTGCAGAGAATGGCATATACTCTCCAAAGACTGGATACCTTCACTTGATCTTCCACAAGCAGTCGGAGCATACTTCCTTATGGTGGAAGAATATATGGAAATTAACATCGCCACCATAGACCAAACTGTTCTTTTGGTGTATACTCAAGGACAAAGTTCCTATAGGAGAGACTCTCACCCATCAATCCTTTCATGGGCCGCATTGGTGTATCTTGTGCAAGAATTCATCTGAATCGACCCTCCATTTATTTCTGAAATGCACATCTCTGATCAATCTCTGGCAAAATATTTCTACTTCCATTCATTTTTCCAAGCTCTGGGAAGGAGAAGACATCGGCCATGCATGGGAAAACTGGTGTAATCAGCATCAAGGTTCTAAACTACAAAATCTTCCTCTGATCATCAGCTGGCATATTTGGCTGGCTCGGAACTGTGTTATTTTTGACAACAGACTTGTGTGTTGGCCTCACATCACAGCCCGCATTATATCTGCTTATAACAAGCTGCCTAAACCTCATCAACCCCAACCCCGAAGGCCACATGCCCCTACACATATTGATAAAAATACACCTTGGGCTTTCTTCGATGGCGCGGCACAACATCATGGATGCGGTGGTGGTTTCATCCTTTACTTAAATGATCAGCATTACTTCAAAGTAAAGATGGGACTAGGAGCTGGAACTAACAATTTTGCAAAACTCATTACCCTTCGTCACCACCTGCATTTCTCATTGGGACATAATTGCATGAGTTTAAATATATTTGGGGACTCAAAGATCATTGTGAATTGGTTTAACAATATTATTGTTTGTCACTCTCACACACTCAGTAATATTTTGGATGAAGTAAATATATTCAAGGCACAATTTAACATCATCACATGCAATCACATTTACAGGGAACATAACAGCTGTGCTGACAGGCTATCCAAGGAGGCCACGGCACTTCCCCAAGGAGAGTGGATGATCCAGGAGCAGCGAGGGACCAATGAATACCGCTACTACCATTGGCCATACAATGATCAGATCTACCACAGGGCAGAGAGCCCTTGATTACTGGTTATTTTGTAAATTTTTGAAAAACATGCACCAACAAACTCTGTATATATATCTTACAGGTTATATTTATATGTTTATTCCCTTGCGTGGAATATGTACAGCCATATAACAGGCTCTCTTTTATATATTCCTACATAACATAAAATGAATGAACACCCTGCGTGGTGATGAAAGCTCAAAACAGCTCTAGTTGTTGGCAAACTATAATTTTTTACTGAGCCCATAGAGGCAAGAATGGATACAGCATATGCTAATAGCATCTACAACATGTAATTTTTCAAAATTAATGAAAGACTACGATTTTTCCAATGAAGAATAAAGAAGAAATAACAAAAAAAAAAATCGAAGTTAGAGAAGGACCTTAGAAATTTTTATTAAAGATTTTATTCCTCAAATTCTTAAAAAAAAAACCTTTCAAGAGCATATGTT
The DNA here is from genome assembly GCA_000404065.3 of Pinus taeda. Classification (NCBI taxonomy): domain Eukaryota; kingdom Viridiplantae; phylum Streptophyta; class Pinopsida; order Pinales; family Pinaceae; genus Pinus; species Pinus taeda. The sequence goes on from APFE030041275.1 coordinate 118,947, forward strand.
AGCCTTATAGACTTGCAGCTAGCAGGGAGTTAATAAATAGATATGCAATCTTCAAAGATCTTTGCAAAAAACTTGATAACCCAAGTCGAAAATGGAGTGAGGCCCTAAGTAATTTGATCTTCCTTCATTCAAGAGGCCAAATCCATCTATACATGAGCTCTTAAATTTGCAAACAAACAAAAAAGATAAAACCCAACCCAAATATGTACATACAAACTAGATCCAGAATATATACAATGGTTAGATTTATTTACAAGTAATTTACAAGTCTAATCTATGGGTATGAGGATACCTCCGCACTTAGATCAGATAATATAGCTCTAGAATTAGCAGATAGATCAATGACAGTGCTTGAAAATAGATGAGATAAAAAAATTTAAATAGATGACCTTGGTAGAGCAAACGGCAAGGAACCCCCTTCAAAGCATCTTATGATAAGCCCTTGAGAGATCCACTATTGGTTCTTAGCCTACATGCCTGAAGTAGTTGGTTGGTTCAGCTAAAACTTCCCCAAGTATTTGAGATCTTATCAATAAAGTTACTTCTACGCACTTAAGATGAAAATATTAGTCCACAAGGAGTTTAAATCGCACAATGAAAATCAAAGATCTAGAGATACTTGCTAGATTGAATATTCCAAAAATGTTATTATAAACCCAAGTACTGGCGAGTGAAATAATAATCATAAATTTGATTCAATAGAGCATTAAGCCCAAGATCAGAAAGATTATACCATGAGACTGAAGAAATACACCATAATTTTGCCCCCAAAGACTTTTGCTTTCATTAATCAGAGAGAATATTACAGAGCTTACATAGCCAATTACACCATCCAAAGATGTTTTCAATGAGGAGCCTTAGCCTTAATTTATAGAAAATGAGAGATCTAGATCCCCCTCCAAGTGGAAAACAACTAGGTCCAAGGAAGTGCACAAATTTGACTTCATTCGAGAGAATAATGCGTAGTTGAAGCTCGATCCATGCCAAAATTTAATCTTGACCCTTGATGTGGAAGAAGAAATTTGAATTTGTTGAAGAAGGCTTTGATCTCGATCCAAAAAATATTTTTTTCAAAATTTTCTCCTTGGAAAAACCCCCTTCAAAATTTAATCATGACCCTTGATGTGGAAGAAGAAATTCAAATTTGTATAAGAAGGCTTTGATCCCTCTCTAAAAAAAAAAAGTTTTCCTTGAAAAACCCCCCTGCAATTAAACACCATGCTCCAAAAGTTTGATTTTTCTTAAAATATGAATTTTATCCTTTGATAGAGGGCCTCAAAAATATTTTCCAATTTCTTTCCTTGAAATTCCATCATTCATTTTAACCACCTGGACCAAAGAAATCGATTTTTTTTAAGAAATTATTTTTTTCTTGTCCAAGAAAATTTTTGTGGGATTTTTCTGCCTAAGAAATGAGTCCTTCAAATTTATTCTTCCCCGAGAGAGTCTTCTTTCTCCAAAAATTCATTTTTCCACTTGGGGATATTGAGAAATCTAGGGGCAACTAAATTAGGTTATTTCTCTCGCTTTGATAACTGCTTGTGATTTTCTTTTACTTAATTTGATGTAATTGTTATTACCTTCTTCTTTCACTTGATTATTATCAATGTTTCACCAAGACTCCGGTGCGGGGAGACGCAGGTGTTGGGTGATGCACAAGGGGGACGTGTGGGAGTACACTCAAATTTTAGGGAAATTTTGGAGTTGCGGGGGGACGCCGAGGTATATAATATATATACATATATATATAATTCAAATCATATTCAATAATGAAAGCATAAATAGACTAATAATAACACATTGATCAACACAAAATTTAAATTCATAAGTGAATTAAATAATGACATACATTGATCCCTCCTCATCATTCATTTTGATAAATACATCATTCATTTATACCATGAGATTCAATAATGAAATAATCAAATACATTGATCCATATCATTCATCATTCATCATTCTATAAGAGCTCGACAATGGGCAACAGATTAGAGCTTGGGGAAATGTACCCCCTGCGTCTCCCCACGATTCCCTAAAAGGGGTGCGTGGGAAACACACCCCAAGATGCCCCCATGTCTCGGGTGCGAGGGGAGCATGCACCCAACCCTGGGGGATGCGTCCCCGTGGAACACTAATTATTATTGTATGCCATATCATCAAATAGCTACCAAACAATGAGAAAGAGGACACCAGAGCCAAAACCTCTCCTCTTGATAGGAAAACCCACAAGAATTATTCTCTTTTTATCGAATCTTCAAATGATGAATTCCAAGACCTAAGACTCTTGTCAAAGACCCTCCAAGACCAAGTCAAACTTCTCCTTGATGAACTTGCTTCTTCTCAATGTCAAACCAAGTCAACTTGCTTTTAGAACTGCTTCAACTTCTCAAATTCAAACATGCAATTTCCTGACTGCAACTTCAGCCTCACTACAAAAACCCTAGCATACACGTGTTGGTACAATACAGTAAGATAGGTCTCTTCCTTCCTTCACTCAAGATGCCTCCTTCTCCTTGGAATTTCAGCTTGCCAATTTGAACCCTTTTAAGACAAAACTCAGCTTATATAGGAGACTGTATTTGGGTTCTTTGATCGCAGCAGAAAGGAGCCCTAGTTGTCTTCGCACGTGTGAGAGGAGTGGCCCAAAAATTGTCCTTAAAAATCTCAATTTCCTTTTCCTTTAGACCTCTTCTTCTTCGCCAAGATTTCGGCTTCCTTTTCTTGTCTTCTTGTGATCGAACTTGTGTGTTCCCTTCTTCAAATGAGGTCGATAGCACTCTTATATATACCTTCCAAGGAGCTCGAACAAAACCCTATATGAGGTTGACTTGTCACTCCCTGTAGGCCAACTTGTTGATGGCTAGGTTGACACAAATAAATTTCTCTTGACATAATACAAGGTGCCAAATGAGGTCTTTTATACATGACAATAACTGTAGATAGAACATAAACAGTAAAATGCAAAAGACAAGCCAAGACAAGAAAACACCAATATTTGGCCAATGCAGGGGTAAAACCCCACAAGGGGGAATCCCTTAATCCTTCTTCTTATCTATTGTCAATTGTTCAGCAGAGAAAGAATCCAATAATGTACAAAGATGAAGTCAAACTCAAAGTTGACTTGACAAGGAGATGATCCAAAACACTATCGAAAATAGCCCTTTCAAACCAACAGTATTTTACTTCCAAACAACAACAATCAAACATCCCTAACCAGAAAGCCAACAATGGTCAACGCAGCAGCAAGCAATCCACTTGGAGCTCGGTCAAACCCAGTTAAATTCAGCCTTCCTCGCTGCTCAAACTCAACCTAAAACAATCAGCAAAACAATAATCAAACTTAATCAACCCGAAGTCAACCCTGCAGTCAAACAAGTTTGTGATCAATGCAAGTCAAATAGCCCAAAATTCCTCGGTTCCTATGCCAGTCAATGCAGCCTAGTCAAATAGCCTAGAATTCCTTGGTTCCTATGACAGTCAATGTAGCCTAGTTAAAATAGAGTCAAACCCTCCAAAATCACAGTCAAATCTAATCAAAATCACCTCAGTCAACATTGGTTAAACTTCAACTGAAATAGAAAAGTCAACAACAGTCAAAGGAGCCTCATGAAATCTGCACGTGAGAGAAAGACAGCTGCCCAATTAGATGTACGAACCAATTAGATGAGGAGAGAGAGAATTATTGAGATGAAACAATGCCAAATGAGGTTTGTGGTGGTCTCTCTTATTTATATGAATCAATGTGGGTCAAATGACATGTCTCTTGGGCTTCATGAGCCTACATGATAGTGTGGTCGACCTTGATAATTTGCACGTGTGGGCTTCACTTCAAAAACATATTTCTCCTTGTCTGATTTCAGTGAGCCTTGGGTCAATTTTGTCCTCTCGAAAAGAGGAATCCAATGCAATAATTATCTCCATCACATGAGATGTGCAAATTAAAATTTTGCCCTAGTTGCACAATTTAATACTCGCTCTCAACTAGAGAGAATTCCACCTGCCAATATCTTACCATCATCATGCCATCATGTCATCATGGACTATCTCTGCATCTCGTCTCATCTCAGCTAAAGATTAATATAGATAAGAAGGATTTCAAGAGTGAGTCACAAGACATTACCACTCTCCACTGACAAAATTTAGTCCACATAACCATGGGTAGAAACCCAACCCAACTTGATCCTGAATGATCAAGTTGTTAAACACCATGCATCCTAGATAGAGGGAGTACGCTAATACATGATGTGTCCATCTGTAGTGTTTATGGTCCCTATCCTCTTTTCCCAACTCGTTGGCCAGATGAGAGGTACTTCCCAAGAGTCTCAAACTGCAAAGGTAAGATGTATGTTGGGGCATCCGCAAGAGAAGGTGACCCACTCATCTTGCTCATATGCCATAGGAGAAGGTGAACCACTCATCCTATGCATATATCATCAGCAAAAGGGGAAGGTGAACCACTCACCCTATGCTCACATGTACCACCATGGGGTATCACAAGGGAAGGTGAACCGCTCACCGTGTACACAGCATACCTATAAGGGAAGGTGAACCACTCACCCTGTACACAACATACCTATAAGGGAAGGTGAACCACTCACCCTATGGTTGCACATAGCTCCAAGAAGTACCCCAGGCCCCCAAGAGCTCCCAGAGCTCAATGTACAACTCAAGTGGGTCCCTTGTGGGAAGGTCCTTCCACGACTCAAAGTCTCTCTCGAAAGGCTGAGAACTTGACCTTTCCCAAGGGATTTGTGAGGGTGTCTGCAACCTACTCATTCGTCCTGGTGTGTTAGAACTTTATTGCTCCTCATTGTACCATATCCCAAATAAAGCGGAAACTGATATCAATATGCTTGGAGCGGTCATGGAACACAGGATCCTCTAGAAGGTGAATCATGTTGAAGAATGTATTCGTCAAAAGAAAGAAAGGTGAAGTCTCAATATAATGTATTCGTCAAAAGAAAGAAAAATAAATTCTATTATTATTAGAATTGACTTATTATAGCATGGGTTTCATCCATGGGTCAATTATTTTTAGGACAAAACCTCCATTGCAGGCTTCTAGGGTTTGTGTCAAGTGTCCTTATCCATGTCATAATGTAAAGAACCCTTCTTAGGAATTGTCTGTCAAGAAAGAAATTTATTTTATATTAAACTAAGTATTCTAAGCCCCCTCCACCAAGTCGGCCTCTAAACTGGACAAGTCAACCTAAAACTGGGCAGCAAAATCATTATATAAAGGCACAAACTCGACCTCAACTGTCTCTCACTCAACAAGTTCGATCTGCAACTTCTCGGGCCAAAAAAAGTGTGAATTTCAAGGAAGAAGAGGAAGAAAGATCGCTAAGGATAAGGAGGTCTCTCTCACAAGCATAAGAAGTCAAAATTTTCTCTTTCTTTCCCACATGTGTGAAGTTGTGCAGCTACTGGAAGGGGGCCGAAATTCTGCAGTAACTATGAGGCCAAAATTCTGCAATAACTATGAGGCCGAAATTTTGCAACTGGGAAATCAAATTTCTGGATTGTTGTTGGATTGGAGCTGCGGCCGAAATTTTGCAACTGGGAAGTCAAATTTCTAGATTGTTGTTGGGTTGGAGCTGCTAGATAAGAAGAGACTACTATATCATCTTAGTGTTGTTTTTCCATGACCTTGGTGTCTGGGATAAAATCTTAAATCTTTGACGCTACCAAACCAAGAATCACAATGAAGCTACTTTACATAGCAGAATATAAACAACAGTAAATCTACTAGTGCACAATGTAGACAACTTTTACAATTATTAACCCAAGTTCATTATATTAATCAAACTAAATAATACTACAATCTAGGGCTCTCGTACCAGGGATAATGGTCCTCATACATCCACTAGTACAAGAATGCAAAACTGGGGCTTGGTGTCAATCCATCAACAACCAATCTACCCTCAACAAGATACTTTGACCATCTAGCTATCAATGCTCCAAGTCCATTTGGCCACTGAACCTCGGATAGCAATCTGCTCACTAGTTGTGCCTTAGCCCATCAAGGGCACAACACATCGAGACTCATGTCGAGTTGTTCACAACTCCATTTGTGAACAACTCTCAATCTACCCAATGATGCTCCTCAGCTACTCACGAACTGCACCCCACTATAGTCTTCATGCGCTGCCCCAATGAAGACTGGCAACAATCATTTCAAGTTGATGAGCCCACATGACTACTGATGGATCTTCTTAGCCAACGCGTAGCGGTCCTGTTCCTATGACAGTGGAAGTGGAAGTTCAATCCGAATCTGCATCATCAACGGAAGCAGTTGAATCAACTGGAGCAGCGGAATCAACTGAAGCGACTGTTAAGGAGAGATGCGGAGACGCTCGACCAACGGGAGAGGACCTTTAGTGCTCGACCATAGAGCCTTCCCGCTATACGGTTGTATCTCTGTTTTCCGCAGCCTTACCAGGCGGATAGGGCACAGAGGGATACCACCTATCACTGCAAGATGCCCATCTCTTACAATGAACACGAGCTAGGAGGACTACCCAACTTCTATTATAGATGTCCTTTTCCACAAGGCAAGCTTAGGGTTACTCAAACTACTCCTTACGCTGATCAAACCTTCAGCTCAACAACTGCCACTCTAGCAACCACCTAAGTACATGAAGATTGTGCACACCAGGCTCCAACTTGGGTACTATCACATTATCCTCTAGTAGACCATAAATGGCCAATCCACTACCCACACTTGGTGCACTCTCACACTGCCCTCCAACAGACCACAAATGACCAATCCTTGTTGTAGCATCTGCTCCTAGTTAGGGCATCCTCACACCAAGGAAACCCTCCACTTGGTTGCTAACAGACTCCATCAAATGTGTCCATACTCGAAAACAACCCCTAGCAACCAACATCAACAAATGAAGACAACCATACCTTATTCTTTGCATCACTTGTCTTGGGCTCTTGTATACGTCTAGCAGACATGGTTAGGGTACTTGACAGCCACAAATCCCTACTGCAACAACCTATGTTTGTCCTCCAAAACAAGCTCGTACGCTTCAATTCCTTTCCTTGTGACTACGGCCTAGGCTAGGCTGCCTTCTAGGCCTCTCGGCCATCTTCAAACAGTTGCACCATCACTTGCACTACAACAGAAAGTTTGTGGCCTATTTTAGTGACAGATCATCCCTAATATGCTCCTCCAATCCTACGCTTGCACTGCTTGTGCATGCTTCCAAGCCTCTCGGCCCCTCTCCAAGACACACTAAGCTCCTGCAATAAACACAGATTTGCGCTGCTCAAAAACATAGAGGAAACACACTTAGAGGATTAGCCTAACCATGCCTCAACCACCTCGACCTTTACTACAAATTAACACGGCTCCCAGAACAGTCATGAAGATGCTCAACTAGCCATCTTCTCCGTCATTGGAATTTGCCTTCTTCTTGCAGCCCAAACAGAGGTCTCCTTCACCTAATGCAAGTTGCTTTTTATTGCACAAGGATATATCCTAATGCCTCACACAAGTCCTCATTTTATACCTTTGTGTGGGGCTTCAACGAAGTCTCTCCATGGGCTTGTACAATTGTCATAAGGCCTCTAAACACTAGTCCGACTTGACCAACACATGTGCAAACCCAACCATGACCTTCAAAAATTCATAACTCTTTAACAACCACTCGGAATTGGACGATTCTATGTGTTGGATTCGTCTCGTCATCTACTTGTCATCCTCATCCATCACATGTCGCAATCTCGTTACGATTTTGGCCCAAACATTGATGGGTGCAAAACCCCACGCTTGGGTTTCAAGCCCACAAGGTCACTTGTGGAGCTCCTTCCTCCAAACCCTTGATCCTCAAGGCTTTGAGTACCTCCCAAGCAACAAAAATCAACACTCCCTCTTAGTGAGGGAGGTACTTCCAAGACTAGGATGTAACCATCATCATCTCTGGCGACACTAGCCCATTTGGCATCCATCACTGCAACATACTCTGTAGAATGGACCCTGCAATCTTGGTGGTGTCTCTGCCTCGTCACTTCTAAACCTAGAGATCCCAAACCTCCATAGGGTTGCTCCCTCTGAGCCTATATGATCTCCATTGGCTCAATCCTGTAAGCACTCATCCTCCTGGATCAAATACTACTCATGCAAATCCCTCCAATCTCGAATATGCAACATCACAATCTGATGAGGACTCTCGCCTATCAATCTGTAGCACATCACATGAAGCCATCTTGATCAACCTAATCTCATCCAAGCCAAAGAAGTACTCGAGTTGTCCCAACCATCCATGGTAAATCAATGAAAGTCCATGGTCAGTAATCTGCCCTACAACAAATTGTTGTTCACCAAGCTCTCGAATATGCAACATCACAATCTGATAAGGACTCTCGCTTGTCAATCTGTAGCACATCACATGAAGCCATTTTGATCAACCTAATCTCATCCAAGCCAAAGAAGCCCTCGAGTTGTCCCAACCATCCATGGTAAATCAATGAAATTCCATGGTCAGTAATCTGCCTTACAACAAATTGTTGTTCACCAAGCTCTCGACCAATCCACCAAAACCCCCAGCCAATCTCGCTACCAAGCTAGTCAAGACCACATCTCCATGTCTTCAGCGGAACCCTCTGCTCCATGATCTAGATTCTAAACACCCACAACTCCCCCTGAGTTGCTTCGTTGTGCACATTTGATTCATTGTTCCTCAAAGTAGCTCAGATATGCTCTAATACCATGTTGTTCCACGACCTTGGTGTCTGGGATAGAATCTTAAATCTTTGACGCTACCAAACCAAGAATCACAATGAAGCTACTTTGCACATTGAATTATAAACAACAGTAAATCTACTAGTGCACAAAATATAAACAACTTTTTACAATTTTTAAACCAACTTCGTTATATTAATCAAACTGAATAATACAACAGTCTAGGGCTCTCATACCAAGGATGATGGCCCTCGTACATCCACTAGTACAAGAACGCAAAATTGGGGCTTGGAGTCAAACCATCGACAACCAATCTACACTCAACAAGATACTCTAACAATCTGGTCGTCGCATGTTGTCTTAGCTCCTCTCGGTCATACGTTGTACCTGCCCAGTTGTTCAACTCCCAATCTACAACTCTTGCCTCTATCAATGCTCCAAGTCCATATGGCGAATGAAGCTTAGCTATCAATCTGCTCACTAGTTGTGCGTTAGCCCATCAAGGGCACAACACATCGAGACTCCTATCGAGTTGTTCACAACTCCATTTGTGAACAACTCTCAATCTACCCACTGTTGCTCCTCAGCTACTCAAGGACTTCAACCCATTATAATCTTCCTGCGTTGCTCCAATGAAGACTAACATAAGGCACAGAGGGCTACCACCTATCACTGCAAGATGTCCATCTCTCACAATGAACATGGGCTAGGAGGATTGCCCAACTTCTGTTATAGATGTCCTTCTCCACAAAGCAAGTCTAGGGCTACTCAAACTTATCCTTTGGTTGATCACCTACCACGCTACCAACCACCTAAGTTCATGAAGATGGTCCACACCGGGCTCCAACGTGGGCACTATCATGTTGTCATCAAACATACCATAAATGCCCAATCCCTTGTCCACACTTGGTCCACTCTCACAATACCCTCCAACAAACCACGAGTGACCAATCCTTGTTGTAGCATCTACTCCTAGTTAGCGCATCCTCACAGCTAGGAAACCCTCCTCTTGGTTGCTAACAGACTCCATCAAATTTGTCCATACATAGAAACTACACCCTCTGGCAACCAACATCAACAAATGAAGACAATCATACCTTATTCTTTGTTTCACTTGTCCTGGGCTCTTGCATACTTCTAGCAGACCTGGTTAGGGTACTTGACAACCCCAATTCCCTACTGCAACAACCTACATTTTTCCTCCAAAACAAGCTCATACACTTCGCTTCCTTTCTTTGTGACTTCAACCTGGACTAGGTTGCCTTCTAGGCCTCTCAGCCACCTTCAAACAGTTGTACCATCACTTGCACTACAACACAAAGGATGTGGCCTATTTCAATGACAAAACACCCCTAGTATGCTCCTCTAATCTTGTGCTTGAACTGCTTGTGCATGCGGCCTAGCATGAGGATGCTTCTAAGCCTCTCAGACCCTCCAAGACACACTAAGCTCCTACAATAAATACAGATCTGCGTTGCTCCAAAACAGAGAGGAAACACACCTACAGGATCTACCCAAATCAGCCCCAACCATGCCTCAACCACATCGGACTTTACTGCAAATTAACTCGACTCCCAGAACAGTCATGAAGATGCTCAACTAGCCATCTTCTCCTTCGCTAGAATCTGCCTTCTTCTTGCAGCCCAAACAGAGGTCTCCTTCACCTAACACGAGCTGCCTATTGTTGTACAAGGATGTCCTAATGCCTCACACAAGTCCTCCTTTTATACCTTTGTGTGGGGCTTCAACGAAGTCTCTCCATGGGCTTGTACAATTGTCATTAGGCCTCTAAACACTAAGTCGACTAGACCAACACATGTGCAAACCCAACCATGACCTTCAAAAATTCATAACCCTTAACGACAACTCGAAATTGTATGATTCTCGATGTGTTGGATTAGTATCGTCATCTACTATCATCCTCATCCATCACATGTCACAATCTCGTTATAGTTTTGGCCCACATATCAATGGGTGCAAAACCCCTAGCTTGGGTTTCAATCCGACAAGGCCACTTATGGAGCTCCTTCCTCCAAACCCTTGATCCTCCAGGCTTGGAGTACCTCCCAAGCTACAAAAATCAACTCTTGGAAGGTTGACTTGGTGGAGGAGGAAAGTTTGTTGGTCTAGGGTCTTGGTCCATCTCAATCTGAATTACTGAAGGAAGAGTTCTTGATTGGCTTTTCCCCTATATAGCGGTTTTAGCGTTGGTTGTCTACCTACATCTGGTGTCCCTGACTAGGCTACATCTGGTGTCCCTGACTAGGCTTTCCCCTATATAGGGGTTTTAGCGTTGGTTGTCCGCCTACATCTGGTGTCCCTAACTGGGTTTTCCCCTATATAGGGGTTTTAGCGTTGGTTGTCTGCCTACATCTTGTGTCCCTGATCTTCATGTTTTGCTTTTGATAATTGCTTGATGGCACAAAGATAAAAGAACATAAGAAAGTTAATAAGAACATAAGAATATCACAAGTAATTATCCACATAAGAAAATATTTATGCCTTTCTGATTTTCTAACAAATCCCACTCTGATTGTCCCAATAGATAACAGTGGTATACAGCACGTGCTCAAATAGCTCACTAAAGAGCTTCCTCAACCAAACAACTTCACAACAAACCATACTAGTTGCAATATACCTTGGTGGTGCTTAGAGCAACTGATTTCTGCTTCCTGCTCACCCAAGAAATCAAAGCAAATCACAAAGAGAGCAACATCCTGACTATCCACCACAATGCCAACCGAGTCAACATCAAAATATCCACGTAGCCTCAAATTCATGACAGTGTATCTCAATCCATAGTTGATAGTGCCACAAAGATATCTTAAGAGATTCTTCGCAACAACCCAATTTATGTGATGAGGCTCAACCATAAATTGACTCAAAGTATTTACAGCAAAGCATATGTCAAGTTCAGTTCATGGTGTTCTTTTATCTGTTAATCTGTGGTATATGCTAGTGTATCTGTTGTTATTGTGCCAAATATTTTAACTATTATTTCATTTTTCGGTGATAACAACATTCTATTGGTACGAGCTATCTTAAGTGATATGATTCACTATATGAGCTAACAGTTATTTTAAGATTCAAGAGATTTATAGCTACGCTAGCCCTTGGGCTCTAAGTTTTCATTATGACGAACTATTTTGCAAGAGAGTTTTGGCTAGTCTATTTTTTTCTAAATTATTCATCCATGAAATTTAAATAAAAATTTCTCAAAAATTTTATTTGATCTTGGGCTACAAATGTTTAATTTGCTAATGAGAGCTAAATTTTTTATTTTGTGAATATTTGTAAATTAGTCCAACTCTTGTTTTAATTTTGTAGCACTCGGGGTTTTGGGTTATTTTTGAATTTTTGTATATATTAGGGTTTTGGGAATTCTTTCTCGCAGGTGAATGCTCAAGCCATCAGGGACGTTGAAATTTTTCTGGAGCATCTAACCCTAAGGCTAGGATTTGAAGGGTTCACTCCTCCAAGTGAGACGTCTAGCCTTCTTGAGCAAAATCGTCAGGGTTTTGAGGTAGATCTAGGCCTAAGAGGGCAAGATCTAGCCTCTAGCTACCCTCCAAGCTTAACGCTGAGCGAAGAAGGGAAGACATCAGCCCTACAAGGTAAATTTTGGCATTTTTGTGTTAAGACTACTTTTCTTGGTTTTTGCATGAGCCTAAAATGATTTTTAGGCCTCATAGGCCTAGCCAAGCCTACATTTCCCTTGCCGCAAGCCTATTCCCTTCATTTGGGTGAGTCGCGGCCATTTTTAGGGCCTTGATCCCTTGTCGCAGGCCCTTAGGGCCCTAATCCTTAAAGTCGTAGGCCTATAGGCCTATTTTCTTGGTGTGGAAGTCCTTACTAGGCCTCCCCCTGGTGAGCCTTTCCCTTGAAGCATAGGCCATTTCAGGCCTCTCTGCTTGTTGTCGTGGCCTCATTAGGACTGCAACCTCCTACATGTAAGCCTCAAGGCCTTTTTTTCCTTGCATCATTTGCCTTTTTCTCTCTATCATTGCCCTCCTTTGTGCCTTCTAGCCTTTTCCCTAGCCCTCATTCAGTCATATCTTGAGTTAACATTGGTATTTTTGCCTAACGTTTGGTTTTGCAGGCATCTCATATTTCAATTGTTTTTGGAGTTAACTCTTGTGATTGTAGGTGGTTAAGTTCATTGGAGGACTCTAAGGACCCTCACTAATCATCATTCAAGGCCATAAGGCCTAGTGGTTTGTACTCTACCCTCTTTTCTTCATCATTGTTTCATTGCAGCCCTAAGAAACATTTTGTTTTGGTATAAAAGACATGAAATTGGTCAAGACTAATCTATAGTCATCTAGTTTCATTGACGAATTATTTGCATTATTGGGCTTCAATTGCTTGGTCTCTCTTGCATTTCTAGAGGATTGTTTGATTTCAAGATCTGATATATCACCTACACTAGTGGTATAAATACATAACAGTGGCATAAAAATTAATCAACCATCATCCCATCTCATTGATAAGGCATTTGCATTGTTGGGCTATTTCATTTTCTTGGTGTATCCTGTGCTTTGAGAGGACTGTTGTGATTATCTTCTTGGTTGCCATCACTTGCATTCATTGCACTTTACACTCAAGCATTCATTGTTTGCAACCACATCCAACTAACAAGATAAGTGCTCTAAAGTTAATTGGCATTATCTGAGAAGATTAGCTTATTGTTCTCTAGTTTGCCACGTGATTTTAGCTGCAAGTACTTTACATGTTGATAAGTCATGGAATAAGTATTAGTACTTTGCCTTCTCTAAAGGATTGTTAGTGCTATTGTCACATTGGAATACTTGTATACAAATGTTGTCACAAGTTTTCTCTTGCTCTCTTATTGTCATCTAAATAATAATATTGTTGATGAATGTTACGCTCTCTTTCTTCCATTAACACCGAAAAGCATTGATAGATTGCTAGAGAAATTGGTTAATGGATAAGTGGCTATATTGTGTTTCATTGTCATAAATAGGCATTTCTTGTAAAATAACTTTTGTACAAGGGTAATAACATTGTGTTTTGCAAGTGACCTCACATCTAAATCCATAGTGTTGCTAATCAAGTCACTCTTAAAGCACTTAATTGATCACAATAATTGTGAAAAGAGTAATCTTGAGGTTATCTAAAGAACAGCTAATTGTGTTCATTGAACTTTTGTCTCTTGTCTCTAATTGGTACATGGGCATTGTCATTTCATGAGAAAGTGATCACCATTGTAAGCTTGAATAATCTAAGTAATCTCAAGAAGTTGTGGATTGTGTTGAAAGATTATCATTGTTTAATATTGTTAACGAACATTGGACCTGTATATTTCTTGCAATATCATGAGCAATTGTCCATTGTGATATTGGTAATCCTGATAATAGTTTTTGGCTCCATCTATTTGGTTCATTAAGCACTTTCTTTGGGTGAAGATTGTTGTTATAAATTGTTAAGTCTTTCTATTCATTGCTCTAAATTGAATTTACTTAAAACATCTAACAATCTCACCTAAAGTTAATCACTCATTGTGCGTTTGCATCCTAGGATTAGCTTTGCATTAAATAACTTACCTCCAAACATAAGCTTGGTTGAAAGACTCTAGGACCACCTTTCTCACCCAACTTGCGAAATCTAGACCCTCTCTTGTGCTTAACACGGTGACCTTGCAGTTGTCAAAGCCATAGTCTTTGTAGTGTTGAAGGCACCAAGTGGTTAGAATTTCAAGGGAGGTATAGTTAATATAGCATTTGTTATCTTTTCCTGGGCTTCTTTCCACAACCTACACTAGAGACTAGTTTCAAAACAGTTGAGAGAGAGGACTCACATAGGTGGGCATTTAACTCAAAATTAACCAAGATCTTGCATTTCAAGCTATTTTACGTGTCACATTTCATATAGGATAGTGTGCATCCTAAGCAGCGATTGTTCATCCGGTAACTTGGTAACCAATTTATATTAAGCAAGCAATTTTCACTCCATAAGGCACTGGTCTCTCAAGTAGTTTAATCTAATTTTGCTAATAATTAAGCTTACTAAATCATCATTCACCAGGTTGCTAGGCCATTCAGTTGTGTCTCCCGGACTAGTCGATTCCTGACAAGTCTTTCATCCATACATTTCATAGGGGCTACCCCCCATAGCCTATTGTAGGGAGAGGAGACAACTAGAACGAAGAGGGCAGGGATCATAGTGACAACCCTCGTCCTAAGCATTGTCGCATCTTACATGTACAATTTGGGTGACAACAAGCGGATGCCTAGATTTAGCCATGTGTAGCACAGAACTGCAATTGAAGGAACCATGAAGAGACTAGGTTGTGTTAGATCAGTATCTAGGACCTTTTCTATTTGATTAAGTGCTTAGACTATTGATTATCCAAATGTCCTAAACTCGTCCAACAGGCCAATGGTCTCGAATATCTAGAAATGCCTAGATTTCTCCAGAAGCCCGTATTTCTCCAACAATCTGAATGAACCCTAACATTTCCAACAGTCCGGATGAATCTGGTATCAGACTCTTTTAGCTAATCGCTAAGTTAAGTTGTTTACGCCACGGATTATTTGTATCCTTCTCATTTTGCCAACCATACCATCACTTTAATATACTTCCTTCTCATCAATCCTTGGAATTTTGGCTTAGTTTCATATACCATTGGAAAAGTCTCTGAGAGGACCATCCAACCAATCTTGCATTTTCCTTATTGGAGCTAAGGAACTGAAACACAAATGCCCTTTAAGATAGGGCATCAACAGACTTACCAGGCTCCCCCTAAACTTGACATAACTTGACATCAATGACTAACCTTTGACATTAATGACAACACTTTTCTCAACATGATGTCGCCCTTTAAGGATTAAATTAAGATAGAAAAAGCTTAACACGGCAAATTGAGATTTTATCTGAGTGATGGGTACATCTTTTACTAGGGTCACGATAGAGGAGTTCAACAATCATGGCCACCAACATCAATATATATAGAGGGCTTGGTGCTCTTGATTGTACACTAGTTCCATACCCTCATACATGATAGAATCGAATGGGAACATTGGAATCCCCCAAATCCTAAAATCCTAAAAATTATTAAGTCTGCTTGAATTTGAATGGCATCTAAAATTCTACTTTCTCCAAATGAAATCCAAAAAGGTTGGAACCACTCTCAAACATCTTGAAGCAATTAATGATAATGTTTAAAATTTAAGAAAAGGCTGAAAATGAAAGAATTTAATATTACCATTAATTATATAGCATTAGTAGTACTTCGACAAATACACTTCCCAACACTTGGAATCCCTTCTATCATTACTTAATCACCCTTAGTTGCACTCCAAAACCTTTGAGAGCTCCAAAATTGTGATTGGATTGCATGAGAATGAAGGCGAAAGATCTATTTTAAGATGCTTCTCATTGGACACGTGTCCAAGTTTCAAGACACCAATAGGGCTTATGTCTCACTTGTATTTATAGGCTTCCAAGGGTGTCCAATTTCCTTTTTGGGCTAACCTGTCATTTTGTGCACATGTGGGTTTCCATATTAAAATTATATTTTTCCTTAACTAATTTAAATTCTTCCAAGGGCCAGAAGTGGTCTTTCTTGATGAGGAAGGTTGTCCAATGGAGGAAATTTGTCCCTCAATAGCCAAATTAACACATCCTCCATCAATTCTTCTCCCAATCTCTCCCCGTCAATACATGTATATTATAACAAGGAAAAAATATTCACAACACACAAAATATATGCAAATAACTCTAATGCAAGTTTCTTAAGCATCCTCCATCAATGCTTCTCCCAGTCTCTCCCAATCAATACATGTATATTAGAACAAGAAAAACATATTCATAACACACAAATATATGCAAATAACTTTAATGCAAGTTTCAACCTACAATTTTCTTATCCTTAATGGTGATCATCATGAGTCCACATGCATTTATTGCATACAAGGCAAAACCAAGGGGCTCCTTAACAACTCACCAACTTATAAGCAATGTTCTCATAAGCTTCTAAGATGCGGGGACATTGGAGCTATTGACACCTAATCATCAAGATTAGGTGAATGTAATTAATGTAAATAAATAATAAGAAATATGAACAGTCATCGGGAGATGAAGTGAACAGTCTCTCCCTCATGTATATAATAAAGACCAACCTAAAGGAATGCAATATGAATTAATTTGGAGTTACTACTTGGCCTGACATGGTATCAAAGCCAGCGCCAATTTTTGGCATCTCCTTCTAGTCTTGTAACTCCCTTCTGCCATTTTCTTGCAGTCTGTCCACTGCCCCCTGTGGAGTCTGTCTAATGCCCTCTCCACAATCGCTGCTGCAAATCTCTGACATTATCTGCACCCTCTGCACTCCCTAGGTTGTGCATAATTGTCTGCCATAATCATTGGAAGGATTGCTCAAATGTGAGACCGACGACTAATCTCTCGACAACTCATTTTCGTTAGGTAGTGAAGGGAGGAGGGCAGCTTATGCGGGAGCAGTTTTGAATTCTTATGTGCCTGTTTCGAAGATTTCTCTTCTTTGGCTTTCAATTAGAATCTGTATTTGAAGCGATCTGAGAAAGGCTCAGTCAGAAGCGGTCTCTCAGTCATTGGAGAAAACATGAGTAACAGCCTCAGAGCACTGATTTTGTACGTTTGTAATCATTCTTAGTTGCACCAGACCCGAAAAGAAGAAGAAGTCGTCAACCTGAACAACCAACGCTTAATCCAACAGCAAAACGGGAACGAACTATTTGGTGCCTCCACGCAAGAACGAGGAACGAGGCTGTGTGATATGGTTGAATGTTTTTTAAAAATTGTATGTGCGTTTCAGGCTCACTGACTGATGTGAGTTGTTGAATAGTTTTTTTTATGGTCGTAGTTCATTCTATGCGTGGAATGTTGTGTATGGCATATGGTGCATAGTTGTGCTTTGAACTGTGGTCATTGAACTCTACAAAGTTTGAATAATTTCTCGAATGCTACCATTGAACTCTGTTGCTGGTATCATATATGGTTGTTAACGCTGCCCCATATATTTACGCTTGAACGCTGGTATACTTTTGTATATTTACGTTGCCCCATATATACACAGTTCTTGTATTATGTTAATACACGGTCTTGTGTATTACATTGAACGCTGGTCCAGTTTAATGCGTATTGGTATTTTGTCCCGTCATATCAGAATCATATTTTTTCCCATTAGGAGTAAAATTTTGCAGCAGAAGTATTTTTTTTACAGTACCCAGTTTTTAAAATGCATTCAATCATATCTATTGTGGGAATAGTTCTCACTAGCAAGGAGAACTATCCTGAGTGGTCCCGAATGATAAAACACACCCTCATTTTCAGTGAGTTGTGGAAGGGAGTGTGTATTGGAGACGGAGACAAAGAGCTAGAACAGCCTAACTCAGACAAAAAACTTGCCATTTGGGAAAATAAGAACAGCAAAGCTTATGCATTAATCGCAACATCTGTAAATGAAGAGGTGAGTTGCCATGTTTCGCCATTTTCAACTGCTTTCGAAGCCTTACAAAAGCTGAAAGAACTTTATGACTCAAATTTTGCACTTGAAGTTGTTCAACTCATGATTAAACTCTTCACTCTTGAATTGCAAAATAATGATACTCTTGCTCTTGCATCCGAAGTAAAGTCTATAATGCATGATATCAAAGTCAATAACGTCAAATTGGATATTCCTCTTATCGCTTTTCTCGAGGCACTTTATCCTACTTACTCCAATTATCTTGAGTCATTGCAAGCAAATGGAAATCTCAAAGATATTCTCTTGTGAAAAAATTTGCTGAAAGAGAGAAAGCTTTTGGAAGGAAGACAGCCCCTGAATCTTCTAAAGAAGTTGTGTGCCTTGCTCATAAAAAAAAAGAATCTTGCTCAAGATTCTTCCACAGGAAGAGGTGGTCGAAGAGGAAGAGGAAGATACTTCAGAGGCAAGGGGCAGACACTCTCAAGGAGAAAAGGCAAATTTGCACTGCATACGATGCAAAAGAAATGGATCACATGATGCCTCTACATGCAAAATACCTGGGACAAAATTGAGCAACAGAGAAATCAACCCAAAGGTAAAACTAATGACACAAACAATGGTAAAGCACCTAAATCTGCTCATTATGTGGTGGCACAATGTAATATTGGAGTAAATGAAGATTTATTTAATGCTTCACTTACTTCTTGGAAAAATGATTGGTTGCTTGATTCAGGAGCAACTTACCACATGACTCATAGAAAAGATTTTTTTGAAGAATTTACTGACAATGTTGATAGAGCAATATACTTTGCAGACCAATCAAAAATCAAGCCATCAGTGCTTGGCACAATCAGGTTTAAATTGCCTAGTCTTCCAGACTTTCTTTTGCATCATGTTCTATATCTCCCACAGCTGAAGAGAAACTTGTTGTCCTTGGTCCACATCTGCCAACAAGGTCACTCCATTCATATGTTTGATGGCAAGTTTGAGGAGAGAAAAGCATTTGATCACTCACTTGTCATGAGGGGAATAGATGAAGAAAGGCTTCTCAAGCTGCAAAGTACCTCTGCTCGTCCACAACATTTCTCATACAATTCTCACTATAAAGAAGGTACACTTCCATCAAGTTTATTATGGCATGCTAGATTTGGACATTTGAACTATGACAGCCTCCGCTTGTTGAAGAAAAATGGTGTTGCTGGTTTGCCTACAATTCCTAAAAAATTTAAGCAATGTGATGCATGCATTCTAGGAAAGCATAGCAAACAATGTTTTCATGATTCACATTCAAGAGCACATAGAAAACTTGAACTCATTCATTCAGATTTATGTGGTCCAATCCCTGTTCCTTCTGCAAATGGAAATAAATATATGATGACATTTATTAATGACTACACCAGAATGTGTTGGGTTTATTTATTGAAGAACAAATTTGATGCTTTTCAAACATTCAAGAACTTTCATAAATGGATTGAAAATGATGCACAATCTCATATTGGGCACTGATAATGGAAAAGAATACACATCAAATGAATTTGAAAACTATCTTCACCAACATGGGAGCAAACATCAAACAATTGTACCTTATAATCCCCAAAAGAATGGTGTAGCTGAAAGAATGAATATCTTAAATATGGTACGCTCCATGCTCTTCTTCAAAAATGTAAAAATAATGTTTTGGGTTGATGTTGTTCTATGTGCTGCATATATAAAGAATAGATGTCCATCTAATGTTATTAGAAACAAAACTCCATATGAAATGTGGCATGGGCATGTTCCTTCGGTAAAGCATCTCAAGGTCTTTGGTTCCACCTGTTATGCCTTGATACCAAAAGTACATAGAAACAAACTTGGTGCAAGAAGTCGTAAGTGTATCTTCCTGGGGTATTCAAACACCTCCAAAGCGTATCGTCTCTATGATGAAGTCAATAAAATGTTTATTGTATCTAGAGATGTAATTTTCTTTTAATTATCCAAAACCGACAATGTTGTTGAGCGGCAACTTGATCGCTTGGATAGATTCGCAAATGCAAAATCATTTCAAGAATTTGATAATCAAATTCCACATCTTGAAGAGGGTGATTCCTATACTAGATCAACATGTGAAATCTTCTTCTGAAGAACTATCTCCCCCGCATGAAACTCCAACAACGGATGATGCTTTAAGTGATGTGATTGATAGAATTGGGAGACTCAATCTTGATTCAGTCCCAACTCAATCAACGGAGCAGGCCTGGACCATCTAAGGAAGGTCCCCCCAAAGTGGCTGACAAAAGACACTTGAAAGTGTTCAATCCTGATGAGGTTGGAAAGACAGGAAACTAGAAATTCAAACCAGCAAAATGGAGGTGATGTAGATGACTCTAATTCACCTGTTGATATGGATGTTTCTTATGATTGTGAATTGAACTTGTCTACAGATTTTGAACCAACTTCCTTCAAAAAAACTGCTTCTAATGATGAATGGAAAGAAGCGATGCAAAAGGAGCATGATGTCATCATAAAGAACAGCGCTTGGAAGCTAGTTGATCCTCCATTAGGAACCAAACCAATTGGCTGCAAGAGGGTCTACAAGAACAATTATAAAGCTAATGGCTCACTTGACAAGCACAAAGCTAGGCTTGTGGCAAAAGGTTTTGCACAGAAGGAAGGGGTCAATTATGAGGAGACTTTTGCCCCCACAGCAAAATGGGCTACCATCCGGACACTCTTTGCCCTAGCAGTTCAGAACGGTTGGAAAGTGAATGGAGATCTAAAAGAGAATGTTTTTATGACCCAGCCTGAAGGATTTGCTATGAAAGGACATGAACATAAAGTATGCAAACTTGTGCAATCCTTATATGGCCACAAACAAGCACCGCGAGCCTGGTATGAAAAACTAACTGAGCATCTTATGAAACTCAATTTCAAACATTATGATCTTGATGATGCAACTTTATTTGTCAAGAAAGTTGGCAAAACAGTTGTATATCTTGTGGTATATGTAGATGATCTTTTGATGACAGGGAACAATGAAACATTACATCCATAAAGAAGGAATTGGGGAAAAATTTTGAAATGACTGATTTGGGCTATGTTCATTACTATCTTAGTATTGAAGTAACTCAACATCCAAAGTCCATATTTCTTTCTCAAAAGAAGTACATTGGAGATCTGTTGAACAGGGTTGGCATGACAAAATGCAATCCTTTTACTACTCCAATGGAACAAAACTTAAAGTTCACATCTATTGAAGGAAAAGCATTTGAGGATGAAACAAAATATAGACAGCTTGTAGGAAGTCTCAACTACCTAACTACTACCAAACCAGACATTTCGTTTGTTGTTGGAATTCTCTCCAGGTTTATGCAAAAGCCTTCTGAGGGACATTGGTCTGCTGCAAAAAGAGTTCTAAGATACTTGAAGGGAACTCAAGACTTTGGAATCAAGTATACACAAGTGAACGACTTCAGCGTGATTGGATACTCTGATTCAGACTTCGATGGAGACAAAGAAACTGGAGTATCTACTTCAGGATATGTTACGAGTCTTGGATCAGGAGCTATTTCATGGAGATCACGCAAACAATCAGTTCCAGCAGACTCCACAACAGAGGCAGAATAAGTGGCAGCAGCTAAGGCAACAAAAGAAATTGTGTGGCTCAGCAAAATTCTTAAAGATTTGCAGGTAAAACAAGTACAATCAACTCCACTCATGATTGACAATACCTCTACAATAAAGTTGGCCAAAAACCCAAAGTTCCATGATCGAACGAAGCACATCAATACTAAATATCATCTGATTCGACATCATGTTGAGGCCAAAAAATTCCATCTCTGTCATTGTTCCACTAATGAGCAAATTGCAGACATCTTCACCAAAGTGCTTGGAAGAGAAAAGCTTGAACGATTCAGAATGATGCTTGGACTCGCCAACATCCCTTCAGATTAAGGGGGGGAATGTTGACACCTAATCATCAGGATTGGGTGAATGTAATTAATGTAAATAAACAATAAGAAATATGAACAGTCATCGAGAGATGAAGTGAACAGTCTCTCCCTCATGTATATAATAAAGACCAACCTGAAGGAATGCTATATGAATTAATTTGGTGGAGTTACTAACTGGCCTGACAGGAGCAAGGAAATATGTCTAGGGGATGTGTGAAGAAACCGCCAAAGTTTTAGGGAGCACTCATGGGAGTGCATTGGGGTTGCTTGGCATAAGCTATCCGATCTCTAAAATTACAAAAAAGGAAATAAGGTATGAAATCATAGATGATACATCTAATCATATTTCAAAATGAAAAACTTTACATAGTAAGGCCACTTAGGTTAGCATTTTATGTTTTTAGGTTTCAATCTTTTACTTTTATAAGTTTATCAAGTCAAATTTTTTGGGGTTTAACCTAGGCACTTCTCATATTGGGCAGAAGAGTTCCCAAACATCCCCTCCACACAAGGGAACACCCTCATTGCATGTGAAATGTTTCAAAGCACATTTTGCCAAGTTTCTCCTTTTGGGGATTGAAACATTTCACGTGGATTTTTGCTATCTCAAGAATGCATGTGCAATGGAGCACATCCCCATGTAATATTGCTTATGACTAGCAACAGATAACAGGTTAAGGGAACTTTTCACTTAAAACTGTATGGATTCCAGAGCAGTCTCCCTGTATCTTCAAACATATAGCTCTCCTTATATCTGCACTAAGCTGAACCTCAAATATACTGCTTTAAAAGCAAGGGAAGTCTACATCTGGAATGTTGCTTTCCCTCATATAGAATATAACCATATCTAGTAGAAAATTTAAATTTAAATGCACAAGATAACTGTCAACAGTCAACATCAACCTATTTTCACCCTCAGGAGAAATACTACAAAAAGATCAAGATGGGTACAGAGACAATGAACATACGCTCTTCTTGCTGCCAAAATACATAAACAATGAGTTGAATGCATATACACCCTTTTTGAAATGCACACACCCTTGGTCAATCGAGACCGTCAAAACCCCATCACGGGTCAGAACACATGCCAGCCCATAGCTGGCTAACTTTATCCATCAACCTCTGACAATAGAGCCTCGAGAAGCCCAACATCTCTTGAAACCAGAGTTGGAGAACACTCTGTCCTCTGATCTGCTCAATATCTTGCTGCAATAAATAGCTCCACTCTGTTATATATCTTGTAGATAGATCTGTGTTTCAATAAATTTGTGCTGAATAGATAGATCTAGATATTCCAGATTAGATTTGATACAGAGATTTAGATCCAATAACTGGTAGGAACACTGTTTCAGAATAAGCAGAACAAACTTCCGTAAGAACAGGGCTGTGCATCTGCCATTAACAGAATATTTTCAAAGATGACCAGATATGACAGTATATTTTAATTGAACATGTCCGGTTTCAGTAAGGTGGGAGCTATGTTTGAACACTTCCATTTTTTATGGAAATATTGTAACAAGTGGACCTTGATTTAGTGCACACATGTAGTGCTCTCAGATCTAGCAGCATTTGAAAGCACCTTGGTTTCATTGTTTCAGTCCAGATTGCATGTATAACCTCAAACTAATGCTTACAGTTCTGGAAATGCTATCAGACACTTCAATGGTATCAGCTTTCAACGTTTTAGATCCTGTATAATCTTTAAAAATATAACCTCTATCTGCTTGTGAAAGCATTACAGATCATACCTGGCACGAGCAAATCTAATCAATCCTTGGTTGCTCATGAATACCATCAGCTCAGAGTGCAACCATGAAGATAGAGGAAATAGGATATCCATAGTTTTGGATAGTTGGTCTAGTTCAGAGGAATAAAATCAAATTCCAAAGTGAAAGTGATGAGCAGCTATGTTTGAACACGTCTATTTTTTATGGAAATATTGTAACAAGTGGGACCTTGATTTAGTGCACACATGTAGTGCTCTCAGATCTAGCAGCATTTGAAAGCGCCTTGGTTTCATTGTTTCAGTGCTGATAGTATGTATAACCTCAAACTAATGCTTACAGTTCTGGAAATGCTACCAGACGCTTCAATGGTATCGGCTTTCAACGTTTTAGATCCTGTATAATCTTTAAAAATATAACCTCTATCTGCTTGTGAAAGTATTACAGATCATACCTGGCACGAGCAAATCTATTCAATCCTTGGTTGCTCATGAATACCATTAGCTCAGAGTGCAACCATGAAGATAGAGGAAATAGGATATCCATAGTTTTGGATAGTTGGTCTGGTTCAGAGGAATAAATCAAATTCCAAAGTGAAAGTGATGAGCACCAGTGAAAATGAATCACACAGATCTGGAGAACAAAAATCCTTGGGTTTGCCTTGGAATTGCTTCCTTCAAAAAGATACTATATAGGTTCAAATAATTCAATATTTATGTGTTTCAGAAACATTACTAATATTTAACAGTGTTGAAACTTTAATTTTTTGGCCTAGCTGATGTTTGCTGTTTTTTACCAATATTTTGGTGGTATCTTAATTTTGCCAACATGTGCTGATTTTTACTGACATTTTCCGATTTCTATAATATTTTTGTTTTCTGTACCCTTGCCGATTTTATCCTGATGCCAATTGTTTGCAACATTGATATTTAAAGTTGTTTACCAGTCAGTATGAAAACTTATACAGTTTATTCCAAACAACACTAAAAACATTTTTGTGTTTGAACAGTGTGATCATCATAGGGTTGTTTTAACCCTTTCTCCTACTTGAATTGCTTCCTTCAAAATGAAAATAAATACGTTCACATAATTCAATATCTTTGTGTTTCTGCAACATTCTGAAAATTTAAAGTTGTTTACCACTCAGTTTGAAAACTTAAGAGTTTATTCCTAACAACACTAAAGACATTTATCTTATTTATCAGACATTGCTTTGGTTCATTTATCTTATTTTTATCGGACATAAGTTTCCCCTAAAGTTTTATCACCAGAGTACTCTAAGGTTTAAATCCATTTTCAAGAAGCTGGAGTGTATGCTTTGCCTCACAAATAAAAAGAAATAATATAATATAAAATGGTGAGCTTCGTCCACTGCTTATTTGAGAGAAAGCGGGTTCACCTCAGAATGAAGTTTTGACATTGCCATCCATTCACCTGGTCCACAAAGATCAGAAAGCACAGTTGCTACAGCTGAAACGACATCTTTCTCTTCTTTCTGAATCTGCTGAGAATTATCAGCTTCATGGTCCATTCTCCTCCGTGTATCCACTTTTGGATCTGAATAAATTACACAGCAATATTAGACAATTTCTGATCCACATTTGATGCCTTGAACATCATTAACTAACAACCTCAAAAGAATATGAAAGGAGCCACACACCACCGACATGTATCTAAGGTAAAAGGTAAAAATGAGCTCTTCTCAAATGGAATTATAACTATAATCACAGATATCTCAACACAGCAACGTTATATTAATATATTTGAAAAATTCAAAATATATCCAGAGCACATAGAAATGCATTAATAATGATGTTTTAGATAGTACGTACAGATATTGGGATAAAATTGAAGTCTTATAACTACGAACCAAACAATTCTTGGCTGTGTTGGGAACACTGAGGGGGGTGAAACAATATTTCCTAAATTTTTACAATGGGTTAGTTTATTTCCTAAAACATTCAGAGCATAAACCAAGATTAATCAAATCAATGACAGTCCACAGATATGTTGTCCAAACTTGCTTAGTCAATGCTTGGACTAGTCAAGTCAATCCTCAGGCTGGTTACTGCATTTCTCCTTTGCATAGATGAACAGAACATATGATACTTGAGTGATCCGTATTGATGTCCAATGGAAGAGGTCGAATTGCTTTTATATAGTCATCAAATGAGCCCGAATTGGTGTGTCTACATGCTAGGCTGATGTGACCTTTTGGAGGAGCCAACTTGACTTTTAGAGGTAAAATAGATTTTAATTTTAATTTTTAAATTTTCTTCTTTTCGTTTTCTTTTTAGGGTTGACTTAAATACCAACTGTAGCTACAAAAATTCCACATAGAAACCCCCGAATGTGGCTTCTTGGTCAAAGGCCCACAAGAATCCCACTCAAATGGTTTTATTTAACCATTCAAATAAAGAGCACTTGGAAACATAATAAAACAAGATATTCCCTATGAAACCAAATTCGTTCCCCAGGCCTGTCAGGTCCCAAATCAGTCGAATCAGACTTGATTCAAACAGGTTTGAATCTGAAAATCGGGACACGATCGAATCCGGATTGTGACCCAATCGGACATGACGTGTCCCAATTTTCGGATTCAAATCCGAAAATTAGGAACCCGCGCGACGTTATAAAGGCAATTTTCTCCATTCTATTTTCACATTGAATTGTTTAGTTTGTTGTGGGTGTTTGGGAGCAAGGAGCAAAGGTTGTCGGAGCATTTTCAAGGAGATTCAAGCAACAGAAATTAGGAACCCGCGCGACGTTATAAAGGCAATTTTCTCCATTCTATTTTCACATTGAATTGTTTAGTTTGTTGTGGGTGTTTGGGAGCAAGGGGCAAAGGTTGTCGGAGCATTTTCAAGGAGATTCAAGCAACAGGTAAGTGCATTTTCTCTCTATTTTTTTTGCATTTTTAGTACAGCAGTTAGCATGTGCATTTCTTTTACAAATTTGTGCATTTTTTGTGTGTGTGTGTGTGTGTGTGTGTGTTTTTTTTTTAAGCATCCATGGCTCAATCAAGGGCAGCAGGGAAGGGGCAAAGAAAAGAAAAGAATGTCCCCATTGGAGATGCCCCTCCTCTCCCAATTTCATCAAGGTCTACTTCAAGTGTTCCCTCTATTGCAAGTGAGGTTGCAACAGCAGATTCAAATGTTGAGGGAAGACATCCTTCTCAAGATAACAAATATCCCTTGAGAAAATATGTCACAAGGGAGCAAGAGCCAAGCAGCAAGGTGAAGGGAAGAGGCAATGTGAGTTGGAAAATGCAGCTATTGCCACAATACTTTCACAAGCACATATTTCCGTGTGAAATGTCATTTGTTGGCTTTACCAGGTTGTGGAATTGTAGGTTGTGCAAAGGCACCTTTACCAAAGAGGAAAGAAATAGAAAGAGTGTCCAATGTTGGTATGGCAAATGTGGCTGCAAAATAATAAAAAAACCAAGAATGACGACCCCCTTCCATTCTTGAGGAAAAGCAGCAACAAATTCCCATCTGAGAAAGGCAATTTCACTTGGTCGAATGGACGAGATTTTTCAAAGGGAGAAACGGGAAGAGCTTGATCTCACCATTGCATTTTTTTGTATCAAAACTTCATATCCTTTAATGTTGCATGCTCACCTCTATTTATTGAGATGTGCCGAGCTCTAACTCAAGGGGCTCCATCACGGTATGTGCCTCCTAGGTTAGAGAACCACATTGTTGACAAAGGCAGAAAAAAGAGGTGGAAAAAATGCTTGAGCCTATTAAAGCATCATGGCCAACATCTGGGGTTAGCATTGTTTTCGATGGACTGACAGATCCAGCACAGCACCCACTCATCAACTTCATAATGTCTTCCTTGAATTTATAAAAAAAAAAAAAAAAAAAAAAATATATATATATATATATATATATAGAGAGAGAGAGAGAGAGAGAGAGATAAAATAATATATAACGTATATGAACGTATACTATTCGAGGGGGTTAACGTGTCTGTATCTGACACTCGAATCCCCATATCCGTCGAATCCCGAATCCTCGTGTCAGGTGACTTAGGATATTCCTTGTTGCATTGTTTCCCAATAGTCATAGGGAAGAAAATAACAAATGTGATCAATTAATCACTTACTCGTATTTGGACAGACTAAAAATTGACTCACACAAATATACCAAAAATGAGGAATGACAGATTTAATTTGAAAGATAATCTGGACTCTTCGTGACATATTAGAAATTTAGTTTAATGCCAAGAGAAGCAGGTGTTGTTACAATTTGTTGTTGAAAAGATGTCAAATTAATAAAGTAAAACAAAATATAGGTTGCATGTCTGATATACAATGCCATTAAGAATATACAGAGAGAAAATTAAATTGGACAGCTAAAAGAAGTGAAAAAGATCTTGAAGTTATTTGGAATCCAAAATGGCATTCTAAATAAGGTCATTCTAAAGGATTTGGAATCCAAACAGGCAAAGTTGCATATGGATAGGGAAAGGGAATGGAAGCTCAAAAGAGTGGCCACTTAGAGTGAACTGGGGGATCATACCAAATATTTTCAAAACTTTTCCAACCACAGAAAGAGTTCTAATACAATCTAGAACTATCCAAGAAAGGGGATGAAAATCAACAGCTTTCAAGATCTAGTTGAATTGGGAGTACAACATTTTAAGGAGATATATGAATTCAGGCTTATGTGATCCATATTACACTAAGAGGAGTCTTTTCAGTAGAAATCACATAGGTGAAAATTTTGCCGACGCGTTTCAAACCAGCTTGAGTGGTTCATCATCAGGACCAGATGTTTAAAGAACAAGACAAAGCAACATAAAAGAAATTCTTAAGGTGGCATCTTATTTTCCTAGATTGGTTGGAGAAGAAAAGGAGTTGTATAGGGTAGCCACAAGGGAGGAACTTCTTTACGTTCTTAACTTTCCAAGGTCGAATCATTGGATTGTGGAATTCTATATTGAGTTTTTTTACCTATTAGATGAGGACTTGTTTAGAGTTGTTAAAAAAGTGAGTACTTTTGGAAAATTCATATACTTTCAATTCCAAGTTTATTGCTCTCATCCCAAAATTGAACTACCATGAAAGTTTTGATGGCTAGAGGCCTATCTCCCTATGCAAAACTACATTTACAAAATTATTTCCAAAGTCATTGTATTCAAACTAAATATTTTCCTCTCAAAATTTCTCTCACCTGTGTTCAAGTTCCTGGAAGGGCACCAAATACATGACGTTATATGATCAACACAAGAGGGACTGCACACTATCAAAACCTCGCATATACTAACCAGCAGTAGTGATCAAGTTAAATGTTTCTAAGGCATATGATAAGTTCTCATGATTGTACCTTCGCTTACTTTTAATTCACAGAGTTTCCACTTCCTTTGGTTAGGTGGATCATGCGATGTGTGAACACTACCTACACTTTGCCATATTTGACATATTGATTAATGGATCAGCATCAAACTTCTTTAAGCCTTCAAAGGGGCTTTTAGACAATGCTACCCACTCTTTCTTTTGGTAGTAGAGGGATTAAGCAAAGCCATTAGTGAATCTAGGAAAATGAGGATAATTAAATGCATAAGAAAAGGAAGATCTAAGATAGTCACACACTTACTATTCATAGAAGATGTTCTATTGTTCTATTTTGGGTTAGAAAGGAAGGGTCGATGCTTTAAGAAGATCTTACAGCTTTACAACAAGGCTGCAAGTATGGAAATTAATGAAACAAATATGAATTTTATATAGTTGGTTTGGAAGGTATTTAGAATTTGGTTATTGAAGGTTGTTTTCCTTTAACACTTAGATATGTCAGAAGGGCATAATATTTGGGCTTCACTTTTAAGCCTAATTGTCATGAAAAGGCAGATTGGTACTAGCTACCATCTAAAATTGAAAAACATCTCTTTTTAGTGCAACGGATGGCTCTCTAAGGGAGGTAGAGATTATAATCAAATTAATGCTAAAATCTCCCTGAATGAATCAATTAATCTAGGTTATAAATGGAGTGGGGGCAATTATAATTTATACCCAACCCTATTCATGAATACGGAACTATTTTTGGACCAGGTCCAAATGATGAAAAATGGTGGAAAAAGTTTTGTAAAGTTAAAGCCCTCCCAATAAGTTGTTTATGTGGCTTATATTGAACAATAAAGTTTTAACATGGGAAGCCCTTCAACAAGAAATGGAGCAAGCCCAAATAATGTTTAATTTGCAAGGGTAGTGACGAAAACACTTCGCATTTGTTCTTGCATTGTAATTTTTCTTAGAAAGTCTAGGATGAGGTTA
Organism: Pinus taeda; assembly: GCA_000404065.3. Classification (NCBI taxonomy): domain Eukaryota; kingdom Viridiplantae; phylum Streptophyta; class Pinopsida; order Pinales; family Pinaceae; genus Pinus; species Pinus taeda. Next base: position 149,038 of record APFE030041275.1, read on the forward strand.
GAGAGCTCTTGGGTATCCAAGACCGTTGGAGTGATGAATCCATTAATACATGTCTTAGTGTTCGGTTTACTCGGCAAGATCTAGATTCTAAAGTGCTTTAGGGCAACCCCCTTTCTGGTTCTGTGAAGAATATGGATATCTAGAAACTCTATTTTATTTGAAGAGAAAGTGATGCCTACTTTCAGGTAGTTGCCCAGGGTAATGCTCTATTTGCATACTATAAGGTTATTCCAAATATTAAACCATATAAAATTCTATCAAAGGTACAGTGGACAAGTCTTTAGCTTGGGAATATTTTGATTGTTCTTGTCAAGACCCAAATTCTATCAGTGGAATCAGCTTCACTCCATATCTTTCAAAGACACATTGATTTCAGGTCAAAAAAATATAGGAAGAGAAACAAATGAACAAGGGGAATTTAAGGCCTTATACTACTTACTGAAATCTGCTCTAGACAAATGCATAGATAAGCTTTAGGTCATGGGTGATTCATCTATGGCCATTAAATGGATGAAAGGAAGCCTCTAAGTACAAAACAATTCTCTCCATCCACTAGCATTGAAATTAAGAGCAGTATTCTAATCAGTCTTTGGGTCAGCTATACTCTGCTCTCAAAGGAAGGACTCCAACTCCCTGAGCTTTATGATTCCATGGAAGAAGTACGAGATCCCCATACAATGGCCTTACAACAGTTTCAATTGAATGATTTCTGAACTCCTTTTGAACTTATAATATGTCAGTACATGGGGTAGTTAAGTTCACTGTTTGTTTTCCAATAATTGATAGACCGTATACTCGATATTATTAAGGCGATGGGCTTTTCAGAATTTACTACCAAGGTGAAAGATTCTGAAGAGATCTTCTTGGAAAAATTAGAAGAAGTAAAATATAAAACAACCATAACATGAAAACAGCATGCTAACTTAAACCAATCTTAATGCAAAATCTCTTAAGGGGGCATTGGTTAGCAAAAGAGTGAACAGAGACCTCACATGGAAATATGTGACTGTCACACATCAACATAGATAAGTCTCAAATTTATTAAGCACCAAAAGGGTTCAAAAGGAAACATGGGCACAAACTCATCCATGGTGAAATATCAGGGTTAAAAAGGATCTATGCTGACTCATTTTATTATTAATATATTTTTTATCATAGTTAAATTTATTTTTTTTCAACATGACTGATTTTCTTCCATTTTTACATCACATTTCAGATTCGTTAGCATTATAATAGACACCTCATCCATACCTGACTGTAAAGTGCACCTAGCTTCTCTAGGTGACAGCAACGCAAACCAAAAACAGTTTATAAAACATAACACAGAAATCATTAGCTATGTTAGGATGTAATAAAGGAGGATGTTGTCATATCAACCAAGGACTTGTACCCGAAGCAAACCGAAAAGACAAGGAAGCTCGAAACCTCACCGAATTGATAAGCAAACGCTTGCTTAGCAGCCGGTCCGATTGGCAACGCATTGTAGACCATTTCATGTGAGGGCCAGTTACTAGGCACCGCCCACGCCCCTTCCACACCATTGCCCTGCTTCCGACTCTTTTTCTGGTTGATTCCGTCCTCGTCACCGACTCCTTTCGGCCTCTTAGGTCTCTTCTTTGCCGTTACAGCCGCAACAATAGGACCGGGGACCGAAACATGAGGAGTCAAAGCACGTGCATGAACGCCGACATGGGGATTCACAATACTCCTAACTGGAAGCAGAAAATAGAACTTCTTGTCCCCGATCTGCAACAAATCCTGGGAATCGAGCTTAATAGGATGGTGTCCGGGAAGATACAGCACCCCTTCGACATAACAACCGTTTTTCCCCAAAACTTCCAGAGCGAATCTCTTTTTGTCGAAATCATAGTAAATCCTTGCGTGCTGACGGGAAATGTTCATGCCACCACCCAGTTCGTGCAAATCGACGTCCACAGTCGATTTCTTGCTGTCCCTGCCAAGAGTTATCGAGTAGCTCTGCATGTAGTACTCAAAATCCTCCCCCTTCAGCTTCGCAAAGCCCGCTTCCAGTCTTCCCTCCATTTTTCTCTCCGTCAAGATGTCAAAAACCCCGCAAATTTCCTGTCAAGATAAAGGGTTTTGCAATCTGCATAAGCAAGCACGCATTACAACGGCGGAGCCGTGGGCATTTAATACAAAAACGCCATGATTTAATGCTGAGTCGCTATTAGGGTTTGTATTGAATGACATTCGACCCCCAGACTGAAACGAGCCAAAGCTGAGTTCTGCGGATTCCATCGGCCTATATTTGCCTTTTAGAAGTGCCGTGGTGTTGAAATTCACGGGAAGAACTGTTGGCGTCGGCATGCATTCCTCCATCGCTAAAATTAGTAAAAGTGGCAGGGTGGAGTGTTTGTGGTAGAAAAGCCTTAAATGATGGCTTTGTTTGTGCCATTTGGATCCATTTATTATTCTGTCCCTCAGCCCGTAGATCTCAGAATTTTTTCCAATAAATTATTGCCGATATACTACCGGGTTATGTCCTGTAAGGACCTTCCATTGTTGAAATCTGGACTTCATGGTCAGAGCTCTCCCCAATGCCATTGAAATGAGACGACATGCTACCGTGTTTGAACACTAGGACGCACGGATATGAAAAAGAGAATATGACCGTTGAAAATATTATAAAACGAAAGTCGGATATATGTTAATCTGTGCCGCCAAGGATAAGCTTGCCTTTTTAAATCAAAAAGGCTTGGAAAGGGAACGTTAAGTTCGTTTGATGGGGTAGTTTTTCAAAAGTTTTCCCAGAATATTTGTTAACTAATATATTTTTTATATCATTTAAAATTTGATTAATTAATTTGTGGAATAATATATTTTTCATATATTTGAAATTTATTAATTAGTTTTTATCTTTTGAGAAGTTATTAAGTTTCATTTGAGAAGTTTTGAGAACTTATTAAGTTTCATTTGAGATGATTAAGGTTTTTTTATTTACATAAATAATAATAATTAAAAAAATTAAAAACAAGGTTTTTTTATTTACATAAATATAATAATTAAAAAAATTGATTGTTTTTAATTTGTCTAGATTTATTTTAATTTAGGATGCTTTGGATTTATTAATCATCAAGACCGATCAAATCTCTCTAGGTGTAAATTTTTTTTCTAAGTGTAAAATTTGAATAAAGGTTTGTAACTTGAGAGATTTGATCTTTCTTGAAGCTTGATAGATCTGAAGTTAAGATAAATCTAGGTTGTTTTAATTTTAAAAAAAATTGTAAGTTGGGTAGGTCCTTCTTCATTCATTCAATATCAATGCGGGTTACATCCATAAAAAGACGTTCAGTGGCCTCAACCTGCCCTATGGGAAACTAGGTTTATTAACCACTGAAACGCAATGTATGTCATCCAAAATCTGAAAGTTTTGAGTTTGTCCAACAAGGCCTTATAGGTCCACCATTGCATATTTAGATATCTACAAAATTCTATAGTAACTGTAACAATAAAAACCAACAAAAAATCCAACAAAGCTAAGCATGCTAACATCTACTAATCCAAGGACTCCACAGTGGTTGGGTCCTTTGCACTGAAACCCTACAGTTTTGGTTGGGGGAGACACAGAATGTGTTCCTCAATGCATCTAAGGTGCTTGTTCTGTTGTTGAATCTGGACCTAGATCAGCTGTTATTCCTTTTGAATTTCCTACAACCCCAAATCAGGCTCCCCTGCATTCATCTGAGGGGTCATATGGCTTTGGCCACCAGAGTCTTCATAATCCAATATAAGTGAATAGTATGCATGTACTGGGTGGTACGCCCATGGGTGTTGCCCAGGTCCGGGACAAGATCCATCCAATCTTCCACTTGAACTTTCACGACTACCCATCAGTTGAGTTATGTCTCCCATGTTGTAATTAGTTTTAACATTAGCTGGAGTTCCAACATTATAAGCTTGCACTGCCTCTTTGATGATCTGAGCATCAATGCGCCAACCACTCTTCTTCGAGGGTCGGCGGATGGCGAGGCTTTGTCTATGTTTTTCTGTTGGCGATGGCCATTACCACGACCTCCAAAAACTGACAAACTTGCACCCAAACCATCACAAAAAGAGCGCTTTCAAACTGAGCACGACTAGGCCAATGAAGGTACACCGACACTAGCTTGAACCAAGAATTTCTCATGTAGTCACAATAGACACATGAACTATAAATACCTGCTACATTAACATTATAGAGTAGCACAAGACAGACGAAGTCATGATTGGGCCACCTAAACATAACCAATTTTGTCCCAGGTGGATCGCTCCACCATTTATATCGGTGAAACACCTGCTGCACAGAGAAACCAGAAAACCATCACTTGTTGTTGCAATAACAACCCATAACATTGTTTACATAAAAGAGCACCTCGCCAGACTAAGGCCCCAAACAAACCATGCCATATAATTCATAGAACTAGACTAGACAATGACAGACAAAACATGGAGGAGATCTAGCAGCACAAAATAACCTACTTCCTTTTTCAGGCCTCCAGAATCCTAACCTACCCCAACACCCTTGGAGAGAGATAAACATTCCCATGCGGGAGAGGAGACTACCAAACACAACTGCAACCGAGATAGAAATAGCACGCAGAATATAGAATTCTTCTTGCAGAGAAACCACATATAGATGACCTCCAAAGCAAACCATTATGGACCAACCCACAACCCTTCCATTATCCCGGCTATGACAGACATGCCGTGGACACGAAGGTGAATTAAGACAAGAAACATACCTGATAACGCTTTCCATGTAGCCAGGTAGCGCAAACAGAGCCAGTGAGCAACCATTCCTCCTCGAGCTCTCCAGTGCTATGGACAAACACCACCACCATAGAACTAATTAGCTATACCAACCCAGGAGAGAAATGTCCACCAACGGAGTCTCTTCCCACCATAACACCTAGGCAAAATGCCTCTTCCCTTCGTGTGCCCTTTCCCTTCATCATCTACGTGGCTCGAGCCTTGATTTCTTATCATTCTCGCATGCTCAGACTAACTAATGGCCACCTCCTGGTGTTATCTCTCAACGCTTCGTCCATCATCTAAATCCCAAAGTGGATTGCTTGGCCTGATCTCACCCCGAGCGAGGGTAGGTTGGTTTAATTATTAATTTTATTTTTTTTGTTTAATTTTTATTTTTATGTAATTTCATTGAGTCAAAATGTTTTAATTAATAATTTTATTTTTTATTGTCATTTTTATTTTTATGTAATTTGATCGGGTCAAAATGTTTAGATAACATAATATAACACGACATTACATCTCTTCCATACTTGGATGGAGAGTGTCTCTCCACCCAAAAGGGTAATAAAATTAAATTTAAATCATGTCAACAAGGGGGTGGGTTTAATTATTAATTTTATTTTTTTTGTTTAATTTTTATTTTTATGTAATTTCAATGAGTCAAAATGTTTTGATTAATATTTTTATTTTTTATTGTCATTTTTATTTTTATGTAATTTGATCGGGTCAAAATGTTTAGATAACATAATATAACACGACATTACATCTCTTCCATACTTGGATTGAGAGTGTCTCTCGACCCAAAAGGGTAATAAAATTAAATTTAAATCGTGTTAACAAGGGGGTCGGTTTAATTATTAATTTTTTTTTTGTTTAATTTTTTTTTATGTAATTTCAATGAGTCAAAATGTTTTAATTAATAATTTTATTTTTTATTGTCATTTTTATTTTTATGTAATTTGATCGGGTCAAAATGTTTAGATAACATAATATAACACGACATTACATCTCTTCCATATTTGGATGGAGAGTGTCTCTCGACCCAAAAGGGTAATAAAATTAAATTCAAATCGTGTTAACAAGGGGGTCTACACCAATTGTACCATGGGCGAATACCATGGCTCACTAATACCACATGCCCAAATACCATCTCTCTCTATATATATATATTGATTGTGAAATGAGAGATGGTATTTGGGCATGTGGTATTAGTGAGCCATAGTATTGGCCCATGGTACGATATGGCTAATAATATCCAAATTGGTGTAGACCCCCTTGTTAACACGACATTACATCTCTTCCATACTTGGATGGAGATTGTGTGTCGACCCAAAATATATATATAATAAAAAAATGTAATAAAATTAAATTCAAATAAAATATTTTGATTGTGAAATGAGAGTTGGTTTTTAGGCATGTTGTATTGATGAGCCATGGTATTGGCCCATGGTATTGTAGCAAAGCCTATTTACAAGCTAAAAATATATATGGCAAAGTGGACGTGCATATCCATGGTTAAACATATCTTTATATTTAAGTTTATCATAAGTATTAAAAAATTTATATGCTTACTAATTAAATTTAAATATGGTTACCATAATCATTTTTCGATTTTATAAGGCAAATTGGATCATAACTTATTGTTGTTACTTATATGCTATATATTTTAATGTAATATGTATATTATGATTTTCTGTTATCTAAAAAGTTATTAGAAAATTTAATTAATAAAAACAAAATAACAATGTAACAAATTGAATTTTATAATTTTTAGTACTTTTAACATTTTACAAACACTACAACATATTCTTATTATAAATTGGACATATTAATATAAATTTGACATATTAAGTCGCCATGTAACAATGTTTACTAACTTTTTTATATTACACCTACACATCACCCCTATTTTGGGTTGTAGAGTGCCTCTTAGTTTGGTTTTGAAAACACTTACAATAATACAATGAGGATTTTTGGGTATGGAAAAATAAGAAATTTTTATTTTGAGATTTGTCACTCTTATTTCTTGAATGTGTATGAAATTTAAGGTTGCAATAAAATTATGGAGGAAGGTCAAATGTTTTTTATGATTTAATCATAAAATTAAAAGGAGTATGTCATGTCATATCATTCTCATAAGAGTTGGTCTTTCCCCTATTAACATTTTGGCTCTAACTAAGTACCCAATATACAAACATGGAACAACTAACATGAAAGATAAGAAGATTCCTAAAATTATTTCACAAGGGGTTGACATAAAGATGTTAAGTCTTGGCTAAATCATTGGAAAGTAAATAAGGAGATCATTTTAAAAATAATTATACCATTGAAAATATCATCAAATTTAACTGACTGAAAAACCAAAAGAGGAAACCTTAGCGATGGTTATACAAAACCCCGTCGCATTCCTACTGTCAGCTAGGGCTCGCTATGCAGAAAATTTCTGCTAAACATTTACACTCTCTCCATTTTGGTGAATGTTGTTATTCCACTAACACTCACTGGCTCCTGGCTCCAGGGATTATTCCTTGACGCAACTGCACAGTGGTTTTTGGCATCTATAAGCGGGCATCACATTTTTCGAAACACCCATCACTTTCTGTCAGCTGAGATGGAGGATGACTTGGTCAATGACTTCTAGGACCCCTATGACTCGATGCCTATATAATCGGTTTTGCCACCTCAACTATCTGCTGCTACCTCCCTCATCTCCTTGCAGATCTCGTCTCCTTGCAGATCCCATCTGACATAGTGAACTTCATGAGGTAAACAACCAGCCGCAGTCACAGTCGATTTATGACTATTACATTCCATACCAGTTGCCAAGCAAAAAGTTCTAAAAATCGATGAAAGGGTTGTAGTATCACCAATAGAACCATTTAGAAAGATTAATACATTATAAAGTGAACGAGTAAGTATGCATCCATTGGTAATTTTGATACCTTGTAATCTACCCAACCTTTTCTCCTCAGATATAAGGTGACTTAAACCTTCCATGGTCAACAAGAAAAGAAGTGGGGAGAGAGGACATCCTTGTTTAAGTCCCCGCTCGACATGGAAGAAGGGTGATGCAGAACCATTAATAAGAACACTATAAGAAACAAAACATATGCAACACATGATCCATTGTATGAAACCAATGGGGAACCCCAAATGTGTCAAGAGCATTCTCAGATAAAATCCAACTTGTACAATCAAATGCCTTTGCAAGGTTAATCTTAAGTATCATACCCTTGAGCCTCTTTATCTTAATGGAATGAAGAACCTCTTAGGTAGTACCAACTGCTTCATTAATTTGATAATGATTGAGGAAAGCAAATTGTTCCAAAGAGATATGTTCAAATAATATAGGCTTAAGGCGGTTGGCGATGACTTTGGCGATGATCTTGTATATGTAGTTTCAAAGGGAGATGGGCCTGCAATCATTAAAGGTCAAAGGGGGGCGGATTTGGGAGTCAGGGCAATGAAAGTATAGTTGAAGCCATCATACAAGTGTCAGAAGTTCGACATTCTTCAATAACATATAGGAGGTCATTTCCCAATACTTCAAAAAATGATAGATATAATTCAATCGGCTAACCATCCGGGCCAGGACCCTTATCTTTCTTGAACCATTTGATGGTGCCTTCTAGTTCTCCCATAGTGATAGGTTTCGTGAGGTCCTTAGTTGTTTCTTGATCAACAAACCTAAGAAGAAAACCTACCACTTTAAGAATTTTAGCAAGTGTAGCTTCTTGGCGCACTTTGAAAAGTCTATTGAAATGAGAGGAGCTGAGGGTAGCAAGATGATTAAATGAATGAACTCGTTGACAAGTCTCATCCTCCAGGTGCCAAATTGTATTGATAACACGGTGCCCATTAGCAAATTGATGGTAAAATTTAATATTGTCATCCCCATATTGTAGCTGAATGGCACAACTCCTTAGTCTCCAAGTCTCCTCTTTGTCCTTCAATATTCTGGTTCTCTCTGCTTCAAGATGAATAAGGCGCTCTTTAAACTCAGTGGATTCAAAACTCCTCCCATTTACTCAAGCCAAGTTTGTAAGTTCGAGTTCAATATCATTAAGATGTTGACATCCCTGGTTCTTTTTTCCTTTGCCCACTCAATAGTTTTGTGCTTGAGGCAGAGGAGCTTCTTTGCAAAACATTGAGTATGGGATTACCTAGGAAGAGGGGGATGAGATTTCCAGTAATCTGAGACCATGTTGGTGTAGATTGCATCCTTGAGCCAAGTGGAATTAAACTTGAAGGGCGCTTTAGGCTTTCAATCAACAGTTGAAAATTCAAGATATATGGGAGAATGATTGGATAATCCCTCGGATCCCACCCATTAACAATACAGGGAAAAATGGGCAAGTAATGCTTCTTTGTTGAGAAAACGATTCATTCTACAGGCAAGCATAGCATCCCTAGTTCTTTTTTTGCACCAGGTAGGTTGAGGACGAGCCATAGGAAGATCGATGAAATGGTGGGCATTCACGAAGGTGTAGATGGAGTCAAAGAAAGGATCAAGTTGTGCATTCCAACCCCGTGATTCGGCATGGCCAATAGAGAAATTGATGTCCCCACCAAAATGGTGTTATTAGCTTGTAAGAAGGATGAATCAAGGAGTGATTCCCAATAGGTAGCCCAATTAATACAAGGACCATATACATTAATCAGTCTAAAAACTCTACCAAAATCATATGATAAAATACCATTCCCAATAAAGCCATCACCCTCCAAACATTAAGCAGTCTGACATACCTAGGGTTATAGCCAAATGAAATGCCTCTAGAACGATCTCAAACATCGAGGGCATGAAAGTGCCATCCAGTAGCAAGTGCTTCAAGGCTAGGAATATTATGATCAATGAGGGCAAGGGTTTCTTGTAGAAATATACTGTCCACCTTCTCAAGTTCCAACAATCTCTAGAAGGCTAGTTTTTTGGTAGGACTAGCAAACCCACGACAATCAAAGGATAACCACTTCATGAAGGACCAAAGGTAGGGGATGTCAATACTCTAAGGACCTTATCAATAGGAAGTTGGCGCCCTTCAGCTACATCCAGACCAACTTGGATGATAGCTTTGGAAATTTGAGAGTGGCGACCCCTAGTCGGTTTGGACGGTTTTTTTGGGGGGGGGTTGCCAAGACCGTAGCAGTTGTCGAAGGAAAATTTAACTGTCGAGCATAGATTATAGGAGTGACTCAGCCAGGAATCCAAGGAAGACTCAGAGAGAGGAGCAACCAGTGAGATATCATGGATGGTAAGGAGGGTGTCTGAAAATAAGGGATGGGAGGAAATAGAGGGACAAGTGAGAGGAGTGTGAATAAATGCAGGTGTAGAGGTGTAAAGTGAAGAAGATGCAATATGGAGAGAATAAATAATAAAGGGATTAACATGAAGGGGAGAGAGGGGAGGATTACTCGATGAGATGGTTGCAGTCGTTGCTGCCCAAGATCTGGTAATGCGAGGAGAGGGTGGACAAATAGGAGTTGAGCCAGAAACCGCGCAACAAATCCTTTGTAGAAGGGGGGTAACCATCTTTCGAAGCAGTCCTCTTATTCTAAGCACCAGAAGGAATGTTTACAGTGTTTCTATCATGTTGCAGTGCAGAGGTAGAACCGATAGTCAGCAAAGGGCAATCCTTGTATAGGTGGCCAATCTTGTGGCAATGACGAAATCTATAGGGAACCCCCTCATAGTCAAGGATATGAAGGCGATTGGTATTCTGCCACTAAATATTAAGATTCTCCTCCAAGCCTTCCTGAGTGTCCACATGAACAAGGATGCATGCCATGGCCATGTTTCCAGTAATCACATAGGATTTATCGGTGCCCATGGCCATGGCCCACTGTGGGTGACCTTAGGTGTTTCTCGGTGCCTTTATTCTCTCATCCTTGCCCATTGGCTCAGAATTTTGTGCCGCTGGTCGATCCAATCCCCTCCTCCTTGTCTTTTTTGGGATCTCTTGGTGCATCTCTCCTCCCAGACTCCTCTTTTTCCCCTCCCTCCTCGACATCTCTACAATTCCTTACCTTCGGTCTTAACCTGCCCACTACACCCGTTAGAGATATCAGGTACCTTCTCACCTGAGGTTCCTCATCAACCTAACCCTCCAGTCCAAGGCCTTCCCTTCCATTACTCTGTAGCTCCACCTAGCCCCTTTTCCTCTCCCATGGCATTCTTTCCCATTACATCTAGCTACTTTGATGGCTCCTCCCTCCCACCTCCTGACATTAATGTTGGTATTAGGGTTTTTGTTGCACAAGTTTTTGTCTCAAACGTCCCAATCTCCCCTCTTGCGGGTAAACCCCCTTGATTGCCAAAAAAGTATAAGGGCATCAAGGTTGGAAACAAAAAATCTCTCGCTCATGCTTGGTGATGGGCTGCATATGGGGGATGTTATAGAAACTGTTGACATGGTACTGGTCAAACGTGTGTGTGGGCTCTCTTACAGCACAGTTCGCCTTCGGAAATGGGTACTGGAAATCTGGGGACAAGTCCTCGAGGAACTACGTCCGTAATCACACTTTCTCAGGGATGGTTTGCACTTAGATTTCAACGTCTTAAATATATCCCCTATGTACTATCTAAATACTAGCATATTGAGCTCACCCTGGTGTTGCTCAAGCAGTGGAGTCCCCTTTTTGACTCAGAACGTGAACATCTAGGGGCCGACCCTATTTGGGTTCGTCTGCTTGGACTCCCGCTTCATTTCTGGTTAGAAGACATCTTCAAGCGGATTGGAAACACTCTGGGCACCTACTTGGATTATGATAAATCCTATGTGATTACTAGAAACATGGCCATGGCGCACATCCTTGTTCACCTGGACATTGGGGAAGGCTTGGAGGAGAATCTTAATATTTAGTGGCGGAATACTAGTCACCTTCATATCCTTGACTATGAGGGGGTTCCCTCATAGGCCCTTTTCCTAGCCCCTTTTCCTCTCCCATGGTATCCTTTCCCATTACATCTGGCTACTTTGAGGGCTCCTCCCTCCCACCTCCTAACATTGGTGTTGGTATTAGGGTTTCTATTGCACAGGGCACTGTCTCATACGTCTTGATCTTTCCCTTTATGGGCAAACCCCCCCCCCCCCTGGTTGCCAAAAAAGTATAAGGGCGTCAAGGTTGGAAACAAAAAAACTCTAGCTCGTACTTGGTGACGAGCTGCAGATGAGGGATGTTATAGAAACTGTTGATAAGGTACTAGTCGAATGTGTGCGTGGGCTCTCCTATATGTTATTGAAGAATGTCGAACTTCTGACACTTGTATGATGGCTTCAACTATACTTTCATTGCCCTGACTCCCAAATCCGCCCCCCTTTGACCTTTAATGATTGCAGGCCCATCTCCCTTTGAAACTACATATACAAGATCATCGCCAAAGTCATCGCCAACCGCCTTAAGCCTATATTATTCGAACATATCTCTTTGGAACAATTTGCTTTCCTCAATCATTATCAAATTAATGAAGCAGTTGGTACTACCTAAGAGGTTCTTCATTCCATTAAGATCAAGAGGCTCAAGGGTATGATACTTAAGATTAACCTTGCAAAGGAATTTGATTGTACAAGTTGGATTTACCTGAGAATGCTCTTGACACATTTGGGGTTCCCCATTGGTTTCATACAATGGATCATGTGTTGCATATGTTTTGTTTCTTATAGTGTTCTTATTAATGGTTCTGCATCACCCTTCTTCCATGTCGAGCGGGGACTTAAAAAAGGATGTCCTCTCTCCCCACTTCTTTTCTTGTTGACCATGGAAGGTTTAAGTCACCTTATATCTGAGGAGAAAAGGTTGGGTAGATTACAAGGTATCAAAATTACCAATGGATGCATACTTACTCATTCACTTTATAATGTATTAATCCTTCTAAATGGTTCTATTGGTGATACTACAACCCTTTCATTGATTTTTAGAACTTTTTGCTTGGCAACTGGTATGGAATGTAATAGTCATAAATCGACTGTGACTGCGGTTGGCTGTTTACCTCATGAAGTTCACTATGTCAGCCAATGATTTCCTTTTATTGTTCTCCCTTTTGAAGAAGAGCTCAAATACTTTGGATTTTGCCTCAAGCTTATACAATATAAGATCGTAGATTGGAGTTGGCTAGTGGCCAAAATTGAAAGGTGACTGAATATTTGGCACTACATATGGTTGTCCTAGATGGTCGACTCATTCTCATCAAATCAATTCTTAAAGCCACTCCAATGTACTAGATGTCTTTGGCTTGGTTTCTAAGGGGCATCTTGAACGAGATACAACAATTATGCTGCAAATTCCTTTTGAAGGGGCAATATGAAAGGGAAATTATATGCTTTGGTCAAATGGAAACACATTGCCCTTCCTAAGAAATGGGGTGGTTGGGGCATGAAAAATCTTATTGCATTTGCCAAAGAATTAGCTGCCAAAATGAGATGGCACGTCATGATGACCAAGAATTTATGGACTGAGGTGGTCATACAGAAATACATAAGTCCTCTACACCCTTTGGATTGGATCAGGCTACCCTGTTGGAACAGGGGTCATATCTCAACCATTTGGAGAGTTGTTCTAAACTCTCTCTCATATATTCGGGATGGACTTACTTGGAGGATTGGATTTGGATCCCTGGTCCTATTGGGAATGGATCCTTGGTTTGGCTATGGGAGTGATTATCATCCCCCACATGAGCTCTTACATCTCCTTTCGACATTTGGTCACACTCGTCTTGCACACATTGTTGATCGAGACAATACCTACATATTTTGACAAGTCTAGAAATCTGTTGAACAATTGAATATCCTGCACACCTCCTGCAGTTCCCTGTGACATACCTCAAAGTGCCCAAAAAATGACCATAATGCAATGTACTCATTCATATATGCAACTCAAATCCTCCCTCAGATATTGATTAGAAAATGCCTTGAGCTTCCCCTAAACGAAATAGCTCTTAAACCCTAATTTGAGCATCATCACTCTTATGAAGACTGACAATGCGATGTTCGCCTATTATATTATACTTAACCCACGATGGCATCACTTTGTTTACTTGTATACCTGCGATGATCCCAAAAAGGCAATTCTCCCAAAGAGGGTGAGAAGCTTCATAATCTAGAAGCTTCCAGAGCGGCGAGTTGGAGGTTGTTCGGCATAAATGAGGTCGAATTCTCCCAACTTGGCCTCTTGGTCTTATCCCTATGAGCTACCTCCTTGAGATGAGAGCCTGCTCCTATATTTGGAGAGATCCTAACTCCCTTTCCCTGCCTATATATTCATCCTCTGCCATTCCCAAATGGTTGGTCTATGCCTATTTGCACCCTTATGATAAGATTGTGCCTATATGTTATTCATTTGGCTTGGAGAAGGAGTGCCTGTTGGAAATAATACTGAGAGGGGGGGGGGGGGGAATCAGTATTATCAAATCTTTTCCAATAAACACTTGTAGATCTGACTAATGAAACTTGTATATACCTTCCAGATTTTAATGTAATTTATTCTTTAGATGTTAACCATTAATTTGTATGTCGAGACCATATAATAATAAACAGGAACAAGAAACATAGACAGTCACACCAAAGAACACCAAATATAAGGTGGAAACCCAATGTGGGTAAAAACCACCTGCTGCAATATGTCTCTATCTTCTTTCAAAGAAACTTCTTTTTACAATGATTTTGTACTGGTGCAGTCCTTTGCCAGTACATAGGTTGCAACCTGCAGAGAGCTACAACCCTCTCTCGTTTTCCAGCTTCTCCTGGAAGGGAGATACAACCCCCTTAGCTCTTATACTAGCTAAGATACTAGTACGTAGGTGCTGACCTACAGAAAGCTACTACCTTCTCTTTCTTCCAGGGACCACGTTTCATAAATTTTCAAACTCAATCCAAAACATCAAGTACATGTGCATCACCCAATCTCCTTTAAACAAATAACATCTCAGAATGCAGTAACCAGAAAATAACACCAGTAACTAGACACCAAATTAAACCCAGATCTCTGCAGAAACAGATAAAAGACAGCTAAAATATATTTCAGGAAAGGTCCGCAACTTCACCAAAGGAAACCTGCGGATATCCGCACTTCTACCGTGACGAGTCTGCACAACTCCGCACCTGCTTCTTCTCTGGTTCTATGCACCTTCGCACCTGCTTCTTCTCTGGTGTTGCGCACCTCTGCACTGCGCCGTTGCCGCTCCTGCGCAGCTCCGGATTTAGACAGTTTATCAGTTCTCAACCATACCCGAGACTGTCGAAATCACAGACCCATTCATGCGTCCAAAAGGGATACCAACTCTTCAGTAGATCTGACTTATAATGCTCCGGTTTCTCCTTGATTCAGATTCAACTATGTCTCACCAACCAATTATCAGAAATTCAGATCTTGCTCTTCTTAAGATTTTCAACTCAACTGTGTTCAACCAAATGATCTCCTTTTCTTTTTATAGGCTAGGCCTCACTCAAAACCATGGACCAAAACCATTGAGAAACAATACCAAGGACCCAATA